>JABUQX010094137.1:0-27500 GCA_015478945.1 Trachelipus rathkii
GAGTGACTCAATAATATGATCAGTTTTTTAAAGTGATAAATTAATTCAATATTGATTTTTGTACTTATATACAATAAATATTTTATCATTAGTTGTGAAAACCTGTGTAAATAATAAAATTTTAATAACTTACTAAAAAATATTTTTTCATTATACTTAATTAATTTTCACACTACAATAGACTCTTAAAGTACTGAATTTTTCACTAAATTTTAAACATTTGATAATATATAATTGTTAAAGGTATATTTTTAATTTTTTAACTAAGTATTCTTTCACATTTGAACAAAATAATGTGTTATCATTGAAAATGAAAATTCAAAAAGCAGAAAAGTTTTAATTTTATTTAACTAGTTTTAAGTGTTTCTATTTACTTCATTTGAATCATTCATATTGTTATTTATTATACAGAAATAATTATTATTATTGTGAAGAAAAACCTTATTTTATTTAAAATAACATTATCTTTTTTAATTTTAAAAATTTCACAAGAGATCTATATAAATGTTTCACATATTAACAATATTTTTTTATTCTTGACAAGTACGATTTTTCTAAAATTCAACATATTGAAATTCTTGATATTCTGAAGTCGTTAACAATTGAAGTTCATTGTATACGACTTGGGATTTTCAGCATGTTGGAAACACAATAATTGTGTTTCATTTGAAAGACAATTTCAAAAGCAGAAAAGCCGAATTTATTAATAGTTTTTATATACATATATATAAATATGACGTTATTTAATGATAAAATTCAAATAATTTGTTTCTATATATCCAAATATTCTCTATTTATTATGAAAACCTTTTTTATAATATAGAAAAATTTAAACTTCTAAATAATTTCATTTACTTCTTTAAAAATTTTTACTACGATACAATATTTAAAACTCTAAAAGTTCATAGATGTTTCCTGAAATTTCTATATTTTGATAGATAATATATTGTTTTCAAACCTTAAAATATATATATTCAGTCATCTTTGAAATAAAGATAATTATTATCAGTTTTTTTCACCACTCTTTTACTAAAAAATAGCAAGAAAATAACTATTGTAATAATTATAATAAAGTATATATAGGTGTTCTTTGAAATTGAACGATTTTTTAATAGAATTTTTTATAATAGTTTAAAATTATCTAAAATTTTTATATTACTGAACAACACTAACTCCTTTTTTCAAGCAGAACACTTTTTTATAGTAAAAATTGTAAATACTTATAAAATTTACTCTAGAGAACTGTGTAAATGAGGATCGATATCAAATTTAGAAACTTTCAAAAGTATGATTTTCAATAAAATATTGAATAATCATTTGAAAAAATTAGTCTAATCTTAAAATTGATAAGTTTAGTAGATTTAACTGGTTATATTATATTCAGCATTTGAAAAAATAATTGTTCATTGAAATGCAATTTCAAAAAATCAGAAAACATATATATTATATTTATGTGTCTTTAAATTGACTTTTAATCGATAAAAGTTACACTATTGTTTTTATTATATACCATTAAAATATTCATCAAGATTTGAACCTATAGTTTTAATAAAAAATATTCAACTATCTAAATATACGTCTTTTCTTAAATTTTCACATTACAAATTTAAGAAAAAGCGTAATTACGATTTTCATTAAATTTTCAACATTTAAAAATTTGTAAGAATTCTTAAAAATTGTATTTTATTTATCGGGAAATAATCAGCATTTGAAAAAAAAGTGTGTTTCATTGAAATGCAATTTCAAATAAGCAAGGAGAAAACCGAATTATTAATAGCTATGTTTAAGAGGATTACTTATATTAGACAGTTTATTAATGAAATATTCATATATATTTATAAGTTATTAATAATACTCAAATAATTTCATTTTTATGCCATACTACTGTTATTATAATAATAATAATATTTTTAACTTCTAAAATTTACGCTTCTTTCTTTAAAATTTTCACACTAACAAAATATATTAGAACTCTTAAAAAGTACGAGTTTTAGCTTTAATATTTCAACATTATGAAAATAAATGAATGGAAAAGTAATTTTTAAATCTATAATTTAGTTTTTTAAACTAGGATTTTCAGCTTTTGACATAATAAGAATGTGTATTTCATTGATAATGCAATTATCAAAAAGCCAGAAATAAAGAGAATTTAGTTAACCTGCTAGATGTGTTGGTAGGAAAATAAGCATGTTGTTTAATGAAATTCAATAAATAGTTGTTTTGTTAAGTAATATATCCAGAGTAAATCTGTAATTTGTTGATGAAATACCTGTTTTAATAAAAATAATTTTAACTTCTTAAAATTACGCTTTTTTGAAAATTTTATTCACATTAAATCAATATTTTGATAACTCATTAAAGTATAATGTAGAACTGCCATGTTCAACATTTGAAAGTTATATTTTAAATCGTTAAAAGTGTACGTTTGAAATTATTTGGTTAATTTTCAGCATTTGAAAAAAAATTATGGTATTTCTGGAAAAGAATGTGGCACCTTCACTAAGACTGAATAAGTTTATTTTATGATATAGTATTTATATATATTCTTAAAATATCTCGTTTTTAACTGAAATTTCAATACTTTACTGATTAGACATAATTGTCTAGTGAGTTTGTATGAGTGTATCTAATACTAGTATCAAAACTAGACACGATGTTATGCTTTTTCATTAAGATTTACATCAATTACAATTTAATACTCTTTAAAAAGTACTATTTTTCCTAATATTTACAACAGTTGATAAATTACCATGTTAATCTAAAATTGTTAGTTTTCAATTTAACAACATAAATTTGATAAAAAACTAATGTAGGTCATCTTGTATCAATATTCAAATAAGAACAGAAATAAAAAGAAAATTATAATTCGTTTTATATCAGTTTCATGTTTTAATATGAATTGACGTTTTTTTATTGAAATTTCAATATTTTTATGTTATATTGAGTCCTTTTCCCACTGGTTGTGGAAACTGGTTCCTGGCTCCTTAGAAATTTGAGCTCTCTAAGATTCCTTTCATAAAATTTCTACATTGCATAATTTAAAGTCTTAAAAAGTACGATTTTTCCTAAATTTAACATTTTGAATATTTATTTTGTAATTCTTAAATTGAGTTTTACGGATATTATGCTAAGTCATATTAGAAAAAATAATGGGTTCTGATTGAAATGTAAATTCAAAAAGAGTACACTAAAAGAGATTTTTTGTTGTTGTTTTTATATAGATAGTGTCAATAAATTAAGTATTTTAATGAAATTTCAATATTTTTGTTTTATATGATATACCAAAATAAATGCACTGATCTTACCAATGTTTTATATAAAAATTTAACTTCTAAAATTACACTTATTTCTAGTAAAATTTTCACATTACATAAAACTTTAACATATCAAAAGTACTAGATTTTTTCCTAAATTCACTCTCTAAAACATTTTTGAAATTATTGAGTAATTCTTAAAATTGAGTTTTATAATTCGTATTTCAAGCATTTTGAACTTTGTTATTTCATACAATTGCATTGAAAATTACTAAATTTTCAAAGCAGAAAAGAAGATTTAATCAATTTTTTAGTGTCTTAATATGACTTTATAAGTGAAAATTTCATATATATTATGTTTTATAATACAAATATATTCAAATATAGATGGGGAAAAAACTTTTAATAAAAAACTTACTTAAACTACCAGAAGTTCCGCTTAAACTGGAACATGGATCCCACTCAAGATAGAATTCTTTTCAAGTACTTATTTTTTATGATTATTCATAATTTGTAAAATATATATTTAGTATTTCTAAAATTGATGTGTTTTACGATTTTCAGTCAATTTTTAAAAAAAAATGTGTATATCTAAAAAATTAGCTATGTTCAAAAAAGGATATAATACTAATATTTATTATAATTATTAGCTTTTTGCTATTTTAAAAATAGTATAAAATTGAGCAGTTTTTTTATAATACAATTCAATATCCATTGTTATTGATGATTATACCCATTTTCCTTTCATTAAGTTAATAAAAATCCTATACTGTAATCATACTAAAATATTTTGATCTCGAAGAAGTTACTTCGAGTATACATGTTAAGTACTATATGAAGGGAAATTACAGAACTCTGATAAAATACGTACGTAATCTTTTCAATAATCAAATATCAAAACATTTTGAAATTATTTGCTTAACTTTTTTATAAGTTTAACAGATATATTTTTCAGCATTTGAAATAAAATGTGTTGTTTCTTTAATTTGTTTTAATATATATCTATGTATTTACAAAAAGCAGAAAAGCGAATTTAATAATATTTTAGGTTTTCTTAAAATATTACTCTTTTAAATGAATTACTATAATTGGGATATTCATTTATTTTAATTATATTATTATATAATTTAATTTAAATAAACATAATTATTTGTATGAATTACGAAACTCTTTATTTATTAATAAAAAATTTATATAAACTTTATAAGTTACCTTTTCTTAAATTCACATACTACTAAAAATTATAAAAGTCTTAAAGTTACGATTTTTCCTAAATAATATCAATACATATTAAAAATGGGATAATCTGAAAATGATGTCTTTGGATGGGGTGATCACATACAGCTTTACCACATTTTCTGAAATAAATAAATAAAATCTAATTGAATCAATAAATTTACTAAATAACTACAAAAAAGTGTAATTATTGATAAATCTTATATATATTAAATGTAGACTTTTAATAATTCTCATATATTGTTTCTTATCAAGAAACTTGTGGTAAGCGATTCATTTAAACTTGTGCTAGTTTTATATAAAATATAAAAAGTTTTCATATCATATTCCTATACAGATAAATTTCTTAATAATATTTTATACATCTACACAGTAATTTTAAGAACTCTAAAGTACTTATATATATATATTATTCAACATTTAAATATTATTGTAAATCATTTAATATCTTCTAATTTTATATCTCTTAACATTTACTTTACAAGGACGTTTTCTTAGACATTTCATAATTACTATAGCTCAATTAAAAATCAAATTTGACAATTTACAATCATTTCTTCCTGCTATAAGACTTGCCCATCTTAATTCTTGTTGTTTGATATTGAATATCGTATTTGCCAATTTTTTTTTACGATCTTATATAGTTATTTTGTTAGATTCAAATATGTTATTCCAAGCATATTGTTTTTTGTTTTATGTTCTTCTCGCGTCTAGGGTTCAAGCTTCATATTCATAAATCGTTACAGGTAACACGGACTGTTCAAATATCTTTCTCTTTAAACGAAATAGAAATGTCCTACGGATAATGATATGCAACCTACCAGTATACTATTATAAAAATGACAAAAATAAAAAACAAACTATTTTAACTCTTTAATAAATCTATTTCAACAATGCTAACTATTTAGCCATTCAAATCACACTCTTGAATTTTATTTATTTACCTTTGTGAAGATGTAGATTGTCCGAGGTTAAATATATTCATCAACTTGTTCTCTGGTAGAATCAGTGAATATGATTTAATTGGGGAGTAATGTGATTATTGACCATTATTTTGGTTTTGCCACAGTTCATATTTAATCTTACTGTTCTGCTATTCTGTCAGCTCTAAACCATCCATTCTTTGTATTCTTCAGCATTTGGTGTTGAACAAAGTCTATCATTACAATCTAAATTATTCAAGGTTACTTAACCATAGTAAAGCATAGGTACTACGCTTCCCATTATTTTTATATCCCTATCTTTCTCAATAGGGTATGAATATTTCCTATACTATAATTGTAATAAATAATTATGTTGAAACTATATTTTCTGATCTAACTTCTCATTTGTTTAATACTTTTTTTTATCTCCTTAAGTAATAATAAAATGTTGATGTTAAGGCATTTTTAAACATATGCAGCTTCAGGTGTATATGTATGGTTTTGAAACCCTGTGACTTATATACATATATATATACTTTATATATATATATATATATTAATATATTATACTATTATATAATATATATATATATATATATATATATATATATATATATATATATATATATATATATATATATTATATATATAATCAAAAATAAGTTAACAATTATCGACATTCTCTTAAATTTAGTAAAATAAATTAAACCTATTGCTTTATAACCAAAACGACTCATGAAAATTTGAAAAGAATAAGTAACGTATAAAGAATAAAACGATGTAACAAAGGTTTTAAAAAAGAAGAACTAAGATTAAAAATATATACACACCAAGCTTTCGACCTCTTCACCTGGAGGTCTTTATTCAAGGAATTCCAAAAATAAAAGAAAAATAAATTCTAATATAAATACTGGACAGCTTTAGTTGGTTCGACCAAACTCTTACTGTATTTTTTCAAGAAGCCCTTTATAACGTTTTTCCTCCATTAACAAATTATATTTAACAGGTTTTCAATTTTTATTTCTCCTGAATTTTTGTTGAAGTTATTGGTGTTTTTTTATTATAATAAATGATTCAATGAATTTTCTTTTCTCAACATTTTTGCTAAGAATAAAATTTTAGCTGAATTCATATTGATGACCATATTATGCTCATATATATATATATAATTATATATATGTTTTAATATATAAAATAAATATATATATATATATATATATAATATATATATAGTATATAATATATATATATATATCATATATATATATGCTGGTATAAAGCAGAGTTGCGGTCTCCACACCTCAGGCTATATCCATGTTGATATGTACGTTTTTTCTTTTATTTTTGGAATTCCTTGAATAAAGACCTCCAGGTGAAGAGGTCGAAAGCTTGGTGTGTGTATATTTTTAATCTTAGTTCTTCTTTTTTAAAAACCTTTGTTACATCGTTTTATTTTTTTACGTTCTTATTGTTTTAAATTTCATGAGTTTGGTTCTTGGTGTATTAAAAGATAGGATAGTTAAAGGTAGGTTTAGGTTGGTTAGTTAGGATTAGGTTAGGTTAAAGTTAGGTTTAGTTAGGTTAGGTTAAGTTAGGTTAGGTTAGGTTAGGTTAGGTTAGGTTAGGTTAGGTTAGGTTAGGTTAGGTTAGGTTGGATTCGTTAGAGAAACTCTAAATAACCAGATTTTTTTTTCTCAAATGTCGACCTATTTTCCTGTCGACCATTTGGGTATAAGTTCTACGAAATCTGGATTTCAATCGCTTTTAATTAGGGCGAGCCCTTTCCACTGAGCTACATGGATATGAAGGTTAAACAACTGATGGGTGTTCGCCCAACCCGAATACAGCCTTTTAACAAGTTTTAATTATAATGCATTTATAGCAGAACTACTGATTCTTCATTAAGTCAAATACTTTTCCATAATCACAAAAGAAACTCCTGCACGCTTTCATATTCACTACTTTTTTCCGTCAACTGCTGAAATTACTTGAATTATATTATTTGTACTATAATTACTTCTTAAATCATTTATTCATGTTTCAGATTATTCAAATTCTTCAATAAGTGATTTAAACAAGTAATAAGTTAATTGGTTTGTAGTTTTTTAGTTCTTTTTTTTATCTCCCTTTTAATAAATACAAGTAATAAGTTAATTGGTTTGTAGTTTTTTAGTTCCTTTTTTTATCTCCCTTTTTAAAGTCTGTAAATGGTCAAACAATAGTTTTTTAAGTTATTTTTTATCTACCTTTTAATACAGAAGGATGACGGTGGCATTTATAAATTTGCCAGGGATTTTGCGCTTTGGTGGGCATTATATTAAACAATCTTATTAGTGTTGTAGCAATATATATCGCTATTTCTATCTTCTAGAACGTTGATTGATATTATTCTTCAACAGATATCTTTCCATGTGTTTTATACAGGGGTGGTACGAAAAAATCAAATGATTAAAATCATCGGATTTTTTTTTAAAAATCATGATTTTTTTAATTTTTTTTTTATATTTTTGATCATTTTGATGTTTTAGGCCAAAAATATTTTTAATTACTAATTAATGCTAAGTATATTTCATCTATATAATAAGTAAATTTATCAATATGATTTCAAATTACTTTTAATAAAGAAAAAAATAAAATTAGAGCACTCAGAAATTATCCGGTGTTTCAAGGTTTTAAAAAACAAATTAAAACAAATAAAAATTATATTTATCTAAACTTATTAATTAATTGGGTAATAATTAGGATTATTACTAATTTTAAAAATAAATTATTAAAGCAATTTGTGTCTAAAAAAAAATTCAAAAAATCACAAAAATCACAAAAAATCACAAAAAATAAAAAAATCAAAATAATCAAAAAACCAAAAAAATTCAAAATAGATTTATATAAATAAAAAAAATCAAAAAAATCCCCAACCCTGGTTTTATACAAGTCATTTGAGGTTATTGGAAGGAATTACATTACAGTTTAATATTTATAGGTTATTCATTCTCAGATATTCCATGCAATTCAATGGAAATTTCTCAGGTTTCTTTTGCAATTTTGGTTACCTATTTGCTTAATTGCCGATTCCCCAGTGATTTATATATTATATATATATAATATATATATATATATATAATATATAATATATATATATATATATATTATATATAATATATATATATATATATATATATATATATATATAATATATATTATATATATAATATATATATATATATATATATATATATATATTATATAGTGATGAGTTGTCAAAATTTTAACAAACGATTCTCTGCTTCGTCATAAGGTTAAGCTACCGGTTCGCTTCTCTGTTTAACCAAACAGAAAATAGTTAACCGTTAAAGAGTAAATTTCAGTTAGGTGGATCGGCTAATATCCGGCACCAGCTCACCTCTGACATATCTTTTTTTTTATCTTTTTTTTTTTATATAATTAAAGTTCACAACCTCACGGGTTACCCTAGTTCCTAGGAGGGGAAAACTTCTCTAGGTAATTACTACCTAGGATGCGGACTGGGGATCGAACCCTTAGCCCTTGCCATTTGATTCTGTTTCTCTACCGATTGTATATCTACTAATTAATGAAACAAATTATCCTTTTTGTGTGAGTAATTACTTTCAACTGTATGCGTTAATGAAGTTGTTTGATTAAGTGATCTTACAATCTTCTATACAAGAGTTTTGTTTTTAAAATTCAATTCAGGACATTGTACAATGTACTTTTTTACTCAGTAAATGTACTTATTACTTCAGTACAATGTACTTATTAACTGCAGTACATGTACTTTAATAAATCAGTACAATGTATTATTGACTCTTTCATTTACCTATTACTTCTTTAATTTACCTATTACAATTTAGGGTACCCTTCTTTGGCTGTATCTTCCTCTTTTATTTATAGTAGCTGTTTGTGTTTTCAGATATCCTTTACATTTCAGTTTGAGGTATCCTGCAGTAGTATGTCTATTATTGCAATCCTACAGTAGTTGCAGGACGTTGAAGAATGTATATTATAAGTATTTTACTTGTTTAATTAGGTCGTTATTAAAAATCAACATAATTGCTTATCTTGTAAATGTAAATTCTAAATTCTTTGTCATTTTTCTTTAAATGGGTTTTATTTCCGAAGCTAGTCCCAATGGTCGAAGGGAATATGAATCGACAAGTCAATAAATGGTCGGGAATTAGTAAATAAAATCTGGTTATTTAGAATTTTCTAACTAATCCAACAAACCCTAACTAACCTAAACCTAACCTAACCTAACCTAACCTACCTAACCTACCTAACCTAACCTAACCTAACCTAACCTAACCTAACCTAACCTAACCTAACGTCTGCGGCGGTCTGTACGGGGAATTTTTTTTTGGATGTTTCGACCATTTGAACCTGTCGACCAATTGGACTAGTCCGTTATTTCGACTGATGGCTGTGTTACTCCCAAAAGATTTGTTTCTCCCCGCTTTGAAGCCTAGTTTACTTTCATCTGCCACCATGTTTTCTGTAATGCACGGTCTGACCATCAAATTTATTTAAGTAGTGATAATAATGTCTTGGAAGATGTTTTTGTAGAGAAACAGTCAATGGGCAAGGGGCCCGGGTTCAGATTTCTAGTCCGGATCCTAGGTAGAAAATTACCTAACGAGAAAGCACAAAAGTCAAAATTCCTTTTTTTTTTTTTTTTTTTTTTTTTTTTTTTTTTTTGAACATCATTTAGTATTAAAACTCCTTCAATTTGTCTAAGGTAAATGTAATTCATTCTCTGTGTTTAATTTTTATTGTATAATGAGGTTTAATGCTTTCAGCAAATAATATCGTCGAATCACCCTCTTTTTATATTCCAAATTGTCCAATAATTTAAATCTTTTTATTTTGTGACTAACACTTGAAAAGTCCACTGCACCCAATATATATTGAGCCGATAATTTTGCAAAACAGATTTTCTCACCAAAGATGTTATGTTTTCATTGTTTGTTTTTTATATTTTATTTCAATTTATTCTAATTTAGTTAAGTTGTTCACAAGTTGGTAGAACTTTTTTGTCCATCGACCCTTTAAGGAAATTACACTAATCCAAGAGAACACTTCGGTGTCATTTTATGCTATATTGACTGAAGATTTAATTAAATATTGCACGGTAGGTGTCAAATATACTTGTGAATGTAGTTACTTACTTTTGTGACTGTGCAATAGTGAGTGTGTGCTGTCAAGGTTATTTTATATGAAAATTTATAAAGGTGGAATAAGCATTTTCTCATATGTGATTTTAATCCTACGGCTTCATTTGACAGTTACTACTTTAAAACTTCTATTAATTTTTTTGAACTTGACGTATTCCGAAATTATTTAAGAGCATATTCGATACCTTATAGCTTGGCATGATGCTATATTTAATATTTTCAATATTTTATTTAAATTAAGCCTTAGGTTTTTTTTTATATAAATTGTGAATTCACACTTCATGAGCTTTTTCAAATTATAAAAGTGGTGGATAAACAGGTAAAAGAGAAGGCAAGAATAAGATACAACGTCTACTTATAAGTCAATCAAGAACTACGTATGATACATATACGATACTACCAATTCATTTAAATGGCCTGTTACTTAAATATAAGGATTAGCTAATGATCCACGAATAATTAAATTATGAGAAAACTAATGTATTAAATTTTTATCAATATGTATTTAAATTAATGATATTAAAAAGACTAAACATTGGATAAGACTAAATACACTAAGGAAAATTACAAATAAATATACAAGAAATACATTCTTTATAGAATAATTGAATTGTAAATTAAATATTGGACATAGATCAGTATATCATATCACAATTGAAGTAATTGCTATTACACTCAATCATAATCCGATAATTAATAAGTCTAAAGATATTGACTTTCTAACTCGCTATCTACCCAGTAAATAAACTTTAGCTACAAAATCACTGAATATTTCTATGTTCATAATGCATCTTATTTGGTTTAATTATGTATTCACTAGATCTAAATATAGTGATGGATTAAAGCCTAGTAGTCAAGGACAAATATATTACGTATGCTGATTTATCATTTTATTTTGAGAGTAATTATCCTTTCAGGTCAGTGTCTTACGACAAATTATTTACTTTTTTCACACTACGAGAGAGAATGTTTTTGAGAGTCATTCACAGACATATTTATCACTTCATTATTGATTTTAGAGCACTGTTTTGATGTTCAAACTTGAATATATGGATATTTTAGTAATTTATATATTATTATAATTAAATATATGGTAAACTAATTAAAACTTAAAACTACATTTAATAACATTTCACATACAAAAAAAATCGTTATTTAGGTGATTAATTTTAAAAGCTCTAAGAACGTGTGGATATATAATATATATAAATAGCTATTCGACATTTTATTTAAAGGGACTCACACTTCACTAAGAAAATTTCATTGTCTTTTTCAAAAATCGTGATAAAGAGAATCATTTTTAATTTTAAAGGGTAAACTTATATTCTACTATAAGCATTAATGTATATTTCGGAGTATATATTTTATATTACTTATAGTATTTGTATTTTTTTTTTTTTTATTTTTTTTTTTATTATTTCCTGTGTTTTTATTTTTATAATTTATTATATATCACCAATTGGTATTTTTTGTGCAGTCTATTTACTATTGAGAGAGGGCGAGAGTATTAACATGTAGAGGGGCAAGTTCTAGATATTTTTACTCATACATCAATCATCTATACACTCAATAATAAATATATCTTTTATACTATATTTTAAATATTAATTCTATTTATAATAATTTTACTCTTAAGCGTAAATTATCTCATTAGAATAAAAATTAGTAGTGTTGGGTCAATAAGAGAATAATATATAATCAAAAATCGTGGTCTTTCATTTAAACTAATATCAATATTATTTTGTGTACGGCCAAATAGTAAAGAGGTTTAATATAATTGTTTAAATTTAAAATAAAAAAGATAAATATAAAATAAATTATTATTATATAAAATAATTTTTTTATATCAGGTCATCACATTCAACTTGTTATGATACACACTAAACCACATATCAAAATAATACAATCTATAGTAATACATTGTGAGTAATCTTCGAGCATACTTAGTTAGAGCAGTGATTAAAGATCCTGGATAAATTTTCACACAATAGAAAGCGTCATCAGTTTAGTTTTTTTTTATTAAGCGAATTTTTTTGTATCAGCTAGAATGTATATGATCAAAAAAGTTGAATTTGAGAAATAGCGAGCACCTATAAAGAAGGTTGAATATGATATTTTTTTTAAGCTTTTATTTTACAAATAGATGCTCATTAATTGTTATACGTATAATATACGTACATACCTCACCGCCACCTAAGTAAGCCGGAGCGCAAGAACAGACAGAGAATATAGTCACTTTAATTCCACCATAAATATAATATTAATATGCTATTACTCAAGCACCGACCGCACTGCACCTCTACCGAGTAAGACCAGAGTTATCATCAGTAACTAGCTCACTCATCACAACACCTTATTTGTATTAATGTGCAAATATCAACAAGTATATACCTAAAACCGCAATACGCCGCGGCAAAATGACGTAGGCACCACTAACCTCTAATCTGCAACCAAAAATGAGTGTCATTATTATCACAGCACCGAGCACCTGGTATATATAAATTGGCTCAATACCAATTTATAATTAATATATAATATAATAATATATTATATATAAAAAGATATAATATTATATTATATATATATATATACATATATATAATATATTAATATTATATATATATATATATTATTAAATATATTATATATATATATATATAATAATATATATTAATAAATAATAATGTTATAAATATATATATTATAATTAATTAAAATATGTATTATAATATTATAATATATAATAATTATTATATATATATTATTATATATATTATAATACCTAAATATATATATATTATATAATTTTATTAATATATTAATAAGTAAGCTAGTACATATAATTAAATCTATATTAATATCTATATATGTGCCTATAGTCAACCTACCTAGGTAAAACGGAATATATACAACTTAGGTAGTCGATGGAGGTTAGTATTAAAATATTGAATAATTCTATAAAATTTTATACTACTATTATCTGGATCCAGTACTGCTTAATCCACTCAGACTTCACGACTTGCCGAGTATCTAGTTAATCAAAATGACGTTATTATACTTCCGACTTTATGCGGTAATAATTATTTTACTATAGTCAAAATAATATTCTATTAAAATAAGTTTATAAATATCCGGCTCCGAGGCATCGAGGCTCCGCTCTGGCTCCAGCTCCGGTCTCACCTTTCAAAATTGTTCACGTCATCACTAACTTTGTAAGTTATATATTTTAGCAACACTGAGCATACAATATTAAATAAAAATTGACTAAATCATATAGCTTCACTAGCTACGAATCACTATACCGAAGTGCATTCACACCGGCTTACTCGACCTGAGCTCCTGCTCTATACTAGTGACCTACCGATTGAGTTATTCACGTACATTCATGAAGAAATACGGATTCGATTGTCGTAGAAGCATTGTGATAACGTATTAGGAAAAAAAATATCTTTAGAAGACATCTAATTCACTTTATGTTGCATGGTTACCGATAATTCCAGGCATAACCTTTTCATGCATTTAAGTTATTCAGTGAGCTAGATCTACCAAACTGTGTAGAAGATTACCCTCTATAGAGAGCCCACAATCCATATTCATCAACTAATGCACATAACAACACAACTTACCTCGTGTGAAAATAGAGAGAGTATACTATATTTCGACCTCTGGTAACACTCGAGCACACACATCTTTCACGTTCCGCGAGGAAACTGCGCCAGAGAGAGAGAGAGAAATCACAGAAGAGAGAGACATACACACGAGACTCTCACGTCAAGAGATCACTTCGATTCATCACATATTTCCATGAACTCAAGTATTTCAATGAAATAAATTTTTGGAAGCTCTCCGAGTTCATTAACATAGAATAGTTTTATAGCCTATTGTCTAAAAACACTGAGTTATTATAAAAAAATTGACATACACGAGAGTATCCGGGCTATACTATAGGTATATATATCCACAGAGCGTCCCAGAGACTTCTGGCGTCCGAGATCTTGTGTGTAGCGTGCTGCAGTGCTGGGACATCTACAGAGGCTACCAGCTTTCACACGGACTACCAGCTCTGACTTCCGTTATTCCCTTAATCCTTCATATTTCGTCATATATCCAACGAGCTAAATTTGAGATTACCATTCTGTGCATATATTCACATGTTTGCAGACTATCTTCACGATAGATTCAAAGGAGAGAGACACTAAGTGTGAGCTGACGTGGTCTTTCCTAGCCTCCGGCTCCGCTTCACGAGGACGCGCGGAGAGAACACCTCTTCAAAGGAGATTGACTCACCCAAATACCCATAAGCAACGTTTGTTAGAATTCGATTAGACTTCCTCACCCCGGAAGGGCTGACTGAATATATTCTAACTAAAATTTGTTCTTTCTAGCTCCGCCTCTGAGAACTCTCGACTCCGCGGGAGAGGCTCCGCGTCGAGCTCACCCACGACTCCAATTTGCAATCTATTTGTTCAGAGAACTGAGTGTGCTAAGCTTCACTCCGACTATTGCAGAAGTATTTTTACTACGAGAGAGAGTAACACTTATATTTGAAAATAAAAAAATATGACATATATGTTATGCCAGAAATACGAGCTTTTCCAGAGTACGCACCAAGCTCTCAGTCTATTTAACGCGCAGGTCTTCTAGGCATCTATCTCCCAGCTCACAGAGGCCTAACGCTTGTTCATCATAATATAAGTCTAAGGGCCCTACACTCTACTATCATTTAACTGCAGATATATTTTCACCTGCAAAATATATTATTCTTACTCATCTAATAATTATAATTTTGCCACTTGTTCATCTCTTTCTCTGGTAACGGTTTCGGCTATCCTATCTCAGAGATGTTCTTGGATCCGACTAGGCATGCAGTCACCCAATTATTGAAATTTGATCTCGCTGATATATGCGATGCTAATCTGAGTATCTGTAGGTTTTTGCGAGAGAGAAAATATTATTATTATTTATTTCAATGTTGTTATATATTTATATCACTTTGTAATATGTGTTCAGCATAATGTCTTGATTGCAATCTGCTCTCTGAATACTCTAGAAAAAAATGAAGAATTTTAGTTTGACACATGGACCTAAGACATCAAAAACTAAATGTTACTTCTGCATTCTACAAATATCCTTCTCGGCAATGTTTCGAGCAACAAATAATGCCGTCCAAGTTTTAAAGGAAGAAAGAGCAGAGCACTTTTCAGCGCATTCATTTGAAAAAAGGCGAAAGCAAACAAGTGAAATTTTTATTTAAAGTGATAGTGCAATCTCAATTAGTAAATGAGGCTGGTCACAAGATACTGACTCCCCTTAATGACCTTTATGATAAAGCTGGATTGGTGATAATTTGAGATATTGGAATCTTACCTATAACTAACAGAAGACAGCTGGCGTAACGTAGATCTATTCGAGTGTGATATCAGTGAATAAAAATCACTTAAAATATTATTAAGAACTGGATATAGTGTGAAACCGAAATTGATCTTTAAAGTGTCCTATCAAAAATAAAGTAAATATAGCCTAAGTTAGTATTTTTTGAGTTATACTATTAGGTTCCTTAGAAACATACTGGATATAAAAAGTTTATAGTAGAAAAGTAATAATACTTTAAGAATATCGTCATACTCCCAAAGTCGGATGTAGAATAGTATGCTTTTATTTTTGTGAAAAGGTTAAAACTAAGATATTGCTTATCTCATTTTATCTGTTTATTAATTAAACATGTATTTATCAAAAAATCGTTCGAGAAAAGTGGATAATGGTGATTAAAAGCAGGAAGCGTTAGACGTGTAAAAAAGTCTAGATTGAGGAGTTAGGAAAATGTAAATTAAAAAGACAAGCCAGTGGTATATTTTATTAAATGAGATTTATTTGGAGAGGCGTGAATTACAGGAGGTTAAGAGAATTAAACGAGAAATTGTAGAAACGAGAGATGTAATTAAATTGTGATACGTATACTACGTACATTATTTATTTGTTGTATATGATATAAATGTACTATTGTGGTGTTGTGTAAGCATCTTATGTGATCGTTGATCTTACCCGGTGACTAGATGATTTAATATTGTATAAAAATGATCACAATACGAATTCTTCATATTGTCAGTGAGTGAGATGAGTATAGAGTGTGAGTCTCTAGTGCTACGGATGCCTGCTGTGTTTTGTAAGAAGTGAGAAGACTGATCGGTGAATAGCACATATCGATGGTTATTAGAAGAGAGTCAGGGTGTAGTATATTGGTTAAATAAGAGATAAATACGACATAAGTAGGGTCTACACTCACTTACATCGCAATCAGTGACATTCTTTTAGCATATCCTCAACCATAGCAGAGTTGTGGGATCCTAGCATTGGCTACCAATGACATTCTAACTATAGATTATGCTGTATTTTTATTATTATATTATGAGTATTAGCAGGATATAAATTGAAAACTATTATTTTAGTTGAAGACTCTCAACTCTCACTATATTTTTAGATAGCTTCACAATTCAACAGAGTAACTGGAGTGGTCATAAACTCATAGATCATCTATTGTTCGTATATTATTTATAATACGAGTGGAGAAGACTGAGGAATAAATAGAAAAGTTTTCTCATAATATTGTTCATTACATTATCCGAGATATATAATTTAAGGTGTTCGCTTTATTATAATTGCACAGCTCATGTCTAAAAAAAATTTACCAGACAAAAGACCTGTCTCCTAATACCTTCTTAAATCATAAAGTTGAAACGTTTTTGTGCGTTTGCAAATTAATTGGATAGGATTATATCTCATTCCACAGTGTCCCATATAAACTCAAAGCTACTATTACCAAAGGGCTAGCCATTCACATCGTCACATCGTGGGAAAATTGAAGATGTCCCTCTTGTCTAATCTGTTTGAGGCTTCTCTAATATATGTCGTATGATTTCTGAAACGGGGAGCGAGAGAATTGCTAAAAAGCTGTATTAGTAAGTGTGGCAGTGAAATACGGTGATTATTTCCACACGTATATATGACTATTCTCATCGTATGGTCGTGGTGCGAAGGAAAAACTCTTGCATAACACGAAGTCTATGGTTAAAAATTCTTACCTAAATTATATTATATATATTATATTTATATAATTAGGATATTATAGCATATTAATAGCTTCTCATTAATTTTTATTAATAAACTACTTATATAATATATATTTATAATATTAAATTATATTATTAATATATTCTTATAATATATTATTAATATTATTAAATATTATATATAATTATATATATATATATATAATATCATATAAATAGATGTAAAATACTCACTTTTATATTTATATATAAATTTTCAAAATAATTATATTATAAATATATACATATATATATATAACTATACTATAGGGAAAATATATGGAGGTAAAAGCTAACCGAGTTAATACATATAGTATATAGTACTTAACTACTGAATATATTAATATTATACTAGTACCTCTGATGTAATATATATATATAATTATTATATAAATATATATATATATAATATATAATATATTATAATA
Organism: Trachelipus rathkii; assembly: GCA_015478945.1. Classification (NCBI taxonomy): domain Eukaryota; kingdom Metazoa; phylum Arthropoda; class Malacostraca; order Isopoda; family Trachelipodidae; genus Trachelipus; species Trachelipus rathkii. The sequence goes on from JABUQX010094137.1 coordinate 18,134, forward strand.
TATTAATATATATAATATTATTATAATATTATAATAATATATTATATATAATATATATACTAATATATATTAAGTAGTATATATATATATAATATATTAATTACTATTATATTATATAATAATATATAAATATTATATAAGGTATATATATTAATATTTAATATAATATATATTAATATATATATATTATATTAATATATATAATTCTTAATATAATATAATCTTAAATTTTCATAAATATAATTATAATATTATATATATTAATATATAATATATTATCTATATATTATATATATATAATTATATAATATTTAATAATTATATTATATATATTATATATATTCTATTATTTATAAATATATGAATACTATATATATAATATATATTTCACTTTATTTCACTCTTTAATATATTATATATATATATATATATATTATATTATCTATATAATAGTTATATTATATAATATATATATAAATATTTACTATTCTACGCTTATTTTGATAAAAAAACAAGCTTTCGGAAACTAAAAAAGTGGAAAAAAGGAAGGGGTGGAGGTTGTTGCTTAAATACGAGCTTGTTCGTGCAGGTGTTCCACAAGTAGCTCAAGTGTTGAGTGATTCATTGTGTTTTTATATACATTAGCACAAGTGATTATTCGTTTTTTAATGTGTTCATGTAACATATGTATTTTTAAGAAGTCTCTTATTAACTGATATTTCTTTGAAAATTCTGATCTAGCAAGTGATCAAAAAGTAGTATTTATTCTCCAATTATTGTAGCTCGTTGTTCACAGGAAAGTGAAGTTTTAGCTATTGTAACTGTATATTAAGAAGTGTATATAACGTTCAAGTATTATGTGTTCAAGTAACATATGTATTTTTAAGAAGTCTCTTATTAATGATATTTCTTTGTAAATTCTGATCTAGCAAGTGATCAAAAAGTAGTATTTATTCTCCAATTAGTATATCTCGTTGTTCACAGAAAAGTGAAGTTTTACCTATTATAACTGTATATTAAGAAGTGTATTATAACGAATAATCTACAGAATCCTCAGGCTCACACGGCATTATTACATTACAAGACACCTCTGTAACGACCAAGAAATTGGTTAAATTGTGACAGATACTATTCTTCATCGACTTGGAATCGCTGGTTAATTTATGACAGTTACTACTAAGGAATTTATTTTTTCCCCATTGAGGGCTTCGAGACTCATATATCATTGGCTCCGCTACTTCATGCATCAAATATTTCTTCAGAAAATAGATGTCTGCCTGAAGAAAAACTTAACTGGTTTTTAAAGGAAAAAAGAGAAAGGAAAAAAAAAAAAAAAAAAAAAAAAAAAAAGAAATTTGTGTGTAGGGCTTATAAAAGGGTAATACTGTATCGAGTATAAGCTGTAAGTCTCAAAAATATAGTATTTTTGTATCTATGGGGAATATTTTATATTGTATTTTTATTCATCATTTGGGTTTAAACCACGCTAGTAGGAAGTAATATACAAACAAATTTTGCTTGTTCTTTATTGGATCCGGCATCATTGAATTCGATGACGTCACTAATCTGTAATAAGTAACCTCGCGCATTGTTAAAAAAAACAGAATCTCGTATGTCATTAGTTTGTTCATTATTTTGTTATTTTAAAATATAGAGAGAAAATAATATGGCAATATAATATATTTATATATTTAAGTATATGTTGTTTAGTAAATTTATTTCTTGTGCGGAAAATTGAAAAAGAATATCAGCTGAGTATTTTGTCATATTTCAGTAATTGATTTTTCCGATTAACGGGGTTTTATTTAAGGGAGATATATTAACGGGGTAAAGTGATAGAGTAGGTTTTAACCTTTTTGAAGGATGGGAGTGAATTGGGGAGGGAGGGGAGGATGAAATACAAATGGAGGAAATATTAGGGCCTTGAATAAAGGAAAAAAGGGAAGTCTGCAGGTCTGGATGGTGTGAGAATGGAAATGTTGCAGAAGGGAGGTATAGGGGTGGAGAATGGCTGTATAGGTTGTATAATATATGTTGGAGGAAAGTGGTGAGGTAACCACAGGATTGGGAAGATGGTTGTTTGGTCCCCTGTATAAGGGGAAAGGGGATAGGCGGAATGTGGGAATTAAAGAGGTATATGTCTTTTAAGTGTGGTAGGGAAAGTGTACGTGGGAGAATACTGATTGAGAGAGTGGGAGGTTTAACGGAGGGGAGAATGGGGGAAGAACAAGGAGATTTAGGAGAGGAAAGAGGGTGTGTGGTCAAGTGTTTTTACACTAAGATGCTTGTGGGAGAAAAAGTATAGAAGAGGAAGGGAAAGTGTATGGTGTTTTTTTTAGATTTTAGAGAAAGCGTATGATGAGTGAAGAGGGGTGAATGGTGGAGGGTGTTGAGGAAAATGGAGTGGGGGGCAAATTAGGTAAAGGTATTAGGGCCTTTTATAGGAATAAGAGTAGATATTGTGTGTTGAGAGTTGTTAGGAGGAGAGTGAGATGTTTTGGGGTGGTGAGAGTGATTGAGCAGGTGTGATAATGTCACCGTGGCTATTCCTAATTTTGTTTATGGAAGTGTTTGCAGAAGAAATGAGTGAGAGGAGGGGAAGGGGGTAGGAATTAATGAATGGGAATGATAGAAGGGAAGTGAAAATGATACTGTTTGCGGACGATACTGCCCTAGTGGCAAAGAACGCGGAAGGGCTGAGGTATTTGGTGAGGGAGTTTGAGAGAATGTGTGTTGGACAAAAGGGGCTTAAAATAAATCCAGGTAAGAGTAAAGTGTTAGTGTTTGAGGAGGAAGAAAGAGAGGACGGGGAGGGGTTAGAGGTTAGAGTAGGGGTGTAGTATTGGAAGAAGTAAAGATTTTTTAGATATTTAGGGATGGATTTGGGGAAGGCGGGAGGGATGAAGGAGGCCAAAGATAGAACAAATAGAGATAGGATAGTAAGAAATTGAGAGCTTCTGATGTTAGGGTCCTGAGAGAATTATGGAAAGGGGGGGATTTGATCAAAGCAAAAAAAGTTACACGTAAATAAGTATGTTTGGAAAAAAATATTTACAGCGGCTATGTTGTATGGGTGTGAAACACGGGAGAGAGGGTTAATGCTATAGATCCATGGAAGAATGTATGGAAGTTTATTTGAGATGAAAGGCGGTTGAGAAGTCGAGTTTGTGGGGTTTAGCAGAAGGAGAGAGGTATTTAGGAATAGGGTGGTGAGAGAGATGTAAATGGAGAAAGGGTTGGTGGAAGAGCGAGAAGGGAAATTTTAGAGATGGTATGGAATTTTAGTGAGAATTGGAGAAATAAAAAAAACGAGAGAGGGTTAAGGTAAAGAGATTTGGAAGGCGAGGGGATAGGGAGGAGAAGGAAGGGGTGACCAAGAAGGGGAAAAAAAGGGGGAATGGATGGAATAAAAGGAGATGCCTGGAGGAGGGAGGGATTGAGGGAGGAAGAGGGCGGTGTGGCGAGGGATAGAGTGGGGTGAGAGGAGGTGGGTGGGGGGCAGAATTGAAGGTGAGGCTGTGAATGAGAGAGGCTGGCACGTGCGGCTACGCCTTTTGGGGGTGGGGGGTTTCCGGGCTCAAGCGGGAAATAAGTGTAAGCAAAATAAATATAAATAATATTAAATAAATAAATATCATATATATATATATATATATATATATATATAATAATATTATATACTATATAATATATATATATATATATATATATAACTGTATATATATTTATTATTTTTATTTCAGGATTAAATTATGAGATATATATACATAGAAAGAATAATATTATAAAGTATGTGTAAAAGAAAATCGTGTGCTTTCCAAGATACGGGAGAGCGTTGACCATATAATGTGTGTTTTTGCGTCGCAAGCCATCAGTATTTTCACTCCATATTTTGCGGGTTTGTTGCTATATACCTGTGATGAGAGGGAACCTTCCTCGAAACCCTAGAATTAACTGTTTCATCGACAGTTGATATTATTTTTCTGCTGTAGTTATCTTTTGCATTGTTAGACAAAGTCGTTCCATAAAGCTCCCGTATTGTGAGCAAATTTATCGTTCTCGGTCTTCTTCTCAGCCTTTAGTATCGAGGTCATACAATCGGAGTACCGATATGCAAAAAATATAATCTTCTCTCGTAATGCCTGTTCCGTAAATCCCAAGCCATGCCGTACGTTCCTACATTTTCTCCAGTGGTGACATTAGAATCTGGAAAACTAATACCACATGGAAAATTAGTACATCCCCAATCAGATAAATGCAGCATAGACAACCGAATTATTAGCTGTTTAAGTTGCTATATTTTGCTGCAAATTCTCCATGTAACTTGTTTAGTGTACATAATCAATTTTTCGAGACATATACGAATCTATTCAAAAAGAGCCCGAATATTCTAATTCAGAATTTAAAATCTTTTTACGCAAGAGGAGAGGTTTAGCATAATGTTCACTGAAGTCAAACTGTGAAACTTCTTCGTTCGCCTAGCAACGTTTTTTTTTTTTGGGATTGCCTCAGATATATCGATTTCTTTGCTTGCTATAGGCTTGTACAATTCCAGTTTATGGATAGCGTCTTCAGTGGTTTAGATATCTTCATGAAGTAAACTTTTCTCTTTACTCGGTGCTGCAGCTTCTTGCTGTTGGTAAGATGTAGACGTCCATAACTGGAATTTCAACCTCTGTCTCTACCTCCTCTTCAAGCGATGGTTGGTACTCTTCATGCAGCTCTTCATCATATATGGATTCAATTTCAAGATGATCTTCAATTTCATCACAAACAGAGTCTAAATCATCTTCTCTATATAATATATCTGCTTTATCTGAGTCCCTAATTTCATATATTTTATATAATTAGTACTTTTTATTGCAATTTTTACTTATTGTCCATTGTTTCCGTTAAAAATCCTGCATATTAGTTTTTTTGAACGTAAATGCCGTTATTACATAGTACGGCACAAAGACATTCAATATGGAGGTAGCGCGTAGACGTCATAGTGTATAGATATCTGTTTATATTTTAGTATTATTATTATTATTTATCGGAAGAGATTAAAAATATTTTTGGTGATATAAAATATGATAAATTATGATATCTAATAAATTATATATATACATATATAATACATAATATATATAATATTACCAATACATAAAAATTAACACATGCTAAAAATCAAAACTGCTGAGGTCGCAGTATAACTCCGAGATCGCATATATAACCAACTCCTCTCTCTCTATCTCTCTCTCTCTCTCTCTGCACTTATAACTATTACATAAAAAATATCACACACACTAACACTATTATAAGTACAAGACTAATTATACTCTAACTAAAATCACACACTACACTATAGTACACTATTTACACTAAAAACACAAATGAAACCATCTTACACTTTTTATAAGTGCAATAAAAACTAAGCCCATAATAGGTAACGTGGGGTCCGCCCGGCCCCCAAATTTTCCATTACGCAAAAACTATTGGACATAGAGCAACAAGCCTCCTTCCACGTCAAGAGCTTAGAGCTCACTGAAAAATGAGACAGAAATAGAGACTTCAAACTAGGAGTCTCTATTACCGATGAATTTTCGGAGGCGGAAGGATTATATGGGGTCTTTAGAGACCCCACGTTGCCTATTAAGGGTTAAAAGGTGTGAGAATATATCATGTACAGGAAACAAGGTAGAGAAAGTTTATTATTCAAATTATTTTATTATTATTAATAATATTATGTATTATTATTATTATTATTATTTAATTATTATTATATTATTAATTGATTATTATTATTATTATTATGTATTAGTATGTATTATTTATCTCATTATTTTACTGAGACTGATAAAAAATAAATAGAGGGATAAAGATTCGACTATCAAAAAATTGATGTTTAATTATGAGTTATTTTTATGATTTATTTACCCAATTCAAATTATTATATATTATTATAATTGTTATTATTAATTATTATATTAGTATTATATTATATTATTATTTATTTATTTGATTATATATTATTATTATTATTATTATTATTATTATTATTATTATTATTTTATATTATTATTATAATATTATTATTATTATATTATTATTATTATATTTAATATATTATTATTAATTATATATTATTATTAATTATTATTATTATTATTATTAATTATATTATTATTATTAATTAATTATTAATTATTATTATCTATTATTATATTAATTATTTATTATTATTATTATTATCTTATTATGGTTACGATTATTATTATTATTAAATTATTATTATTATTAATTATTATTATTACTATTATTATTAATATTATTATTATTCTTAAGTTATTATTTATTAATTATTATTATTATTATTATTATTATATTATTATTATTATTATTATAATTATTATTATTATACATTATTATTTTATTAATTATTATTATTATTATTATTATTATTATTATATTATTATTATTATTAAGTAATTATTATTATTATTATAATTATTATTATTATTACTATTATTATATTCTATTATTCATTAGTATGTTTAGTTGTTCAAGCTAATTATTATTATTATTTATTATTATTATTATTATATATTATTATTTTATATATTATTATTTAACCTTATTATTATTAATTATTATTATTATTATTATTATTATCATTATTCATTATTTAATATAATTATATTAATTTATTTTATATATATTATTATTATTAATTATTATTATAAGTATTATATCTTTTAATATTTACTTTTAATTTTAATTATTATATATTAATTATATTTATTATTTATTATTATTATTATTCTTAAATTATTATTATTAAAGCTATATTTAATTAATTATTATTATTATTATTTTATTATTATTATTATTTACTTATTATTATTACTAACTGCAACTTATGTAAATATATCTGATGGAGGGTTCTCTATTTTCAAGGGAACCAAACCGGGAACCAAATACTAGGATTTATTTAACTTGAAACCTGGCCCGCAACGTCCGGAGGATATTATTTAATTGAAACCATGTGCCCCAACCCGGATAGGATTTTACGGGTTTCAACTGATAACTTAGTCCAACCGGACGGATTTATATTGGGTTTTGCTTTTGAAGACCTGGCCCAACTTACCGGAACGGATTTATTTAACTGAAACCATGGCCCACCAACCGAAGGATTTATCTAACTGAAACCTGGCTCCAACCCGGAAGGATTTATTTAATCGAAACCTGGCCCCAACCCGGAGATTTATTTTTAACTGACTTGGCCCCAACCCGGAGGGATTTATTTAACTGAAACCTGGCCCAAACCCGGAAGGATTTATATCGGGTTTTAACGGAAACTTGGCATCAACCTGAAGGATTTATATGGGCTTTCATTTGGGAGAGTGCATTAAACCCGGTTTTGGATTCTGAGGTTGCTTTCACTGGATTGGGAGGGTACTAGAGTGTACTCCCCACCTTCACCTGGATTAAGGGAGGGTGCTTGAAGTGTACTCCCCACCTGCACCCGGATTGGGAGGGATAACCTGAGTGCTAACTCCCCACCTTCACAGCTGGATTGGGAGGGCTGCCTGAGTGTACTCCCCACCTTCACATGGATTGGGAGGGTGCCTGAGTGTACTCCCCACCTTCACTGGATTGGGAGGGTGATCTGAAGTGTATCTCCCCACCCTTCACCTGGATTGGGAGGGTACCTGAGTGTACTCCCCACCTTCACGGGAACTAAAGGGAAGTCTATTTACTGTTTATTTTCCCTAAGACATTAAAGTTCCCTTAAACATTTGTAATGTAATCAAAGTGACCCAGTTGGAGAAGGGTGGTTGTGATTCAGTAGACGCTTTTAAGTATAATAAGCTCAGCTGTGTATGTTAATATTTCATACTGAGTTTCTAGTTATAACTGGATCAGACAGTTGCCCGGTTAATTTAGTGACCATACACTGATCGTACAGTTATTATTAATTTATTTTTCTAAATTTATTTATGCTTTTGATATTTCCGTGAACATTTAACTGAGATATAGTACTGGAGTTACTTTTATTTATTGATGTTTTGGGGTTTATAATCATATTATCAATTTACTTAACCCTAGTTGATGTTTGGTGGAGTTAGTGGCTAGCCCCGTAGGATCCTTAACTACACCAAGACAAAAAGCTTTATTAATAAATAAATAAATTTATTTTAAATTTATGTTGGATAAACGATTTGATTTTAAATTACTAAATTAACTATTATAATTTGTTAATGCACTGTAAATATTGACTAAAAAAACCCGTTTTGTCTTATTCCTGGAACCCCTAGTTGGAGACTGTAGAACCTTTTAGACCTCTCGCGGTATGGTGGCTCAGACTGATTAGTGTGTCCGGCTACAACCTTCTCATTATTGCGTTCTAGGCTATTAACGACTATATTAATAAGACATAGATTTTAACAAGCCGCTGAGTGTGGTTTGAACCCTTACCGTTTTGGATGTTATGCCAAGGGTGTTGCCAAGAATGCAAGACCATGTGGCAGTTCAAAAGACAATTTACCGTAGTTAAAAATTATTCTTATAATATAGGTTAATAGCTAAGAACGCAATAATTGAGAAGGTTGTAGCCGGACACACTAATCAGTCTGAGCCACCATACACGCGGGAGGTTTTCAAAAGGTCCACTTTAAGCTACAGTCCCTTCCAAACTGGGTCCAGGCATAAGACAAGACGGTTTTGTAGGTCATATAGTTTACAGTGCATAAACAAAATAATAGTAGTATAAATCAATCGTTATCCCACAAAATAAGATCCTACCGGGCTAGCCACTAACTCCCACCAAAAATCAATAAGTTAAGTATAATTGAAATAATATATTATAAACCCCCAAAACATCAATAAATAAAATAACTCCAGTACTATATCAGTAAATGTTCACGAATATCAAAAGCATAAATAAATTAGAAAAATAAATAATAATAACTGTGACGATCAGTATGGTCACTAAATAACCGGGCAAACTGTCTGACCAGTATAACTAGAACTCAGTATTGAAATTTAAACAAACACAGTGAGCTTTATTATACTAAAAGGGTCCTGAATCACTACACCCTCTCAACTGGGTCACTTGATTACAGTTACAAATGTTAAGGAACTTTTAATGTCTTAGGGAAAAATAAACACGTAAATAGACTTCCCTTAAGTTCGCCGTGAAGGTGGAGTACACTCAGTACCCTCCCAATCCACTGGACAGGTGGGGGTACACTTCAGGCACCCCTCACCACATCCAGGTGAAGGGTGGGGAGTACTACACTCAGGCACCGCTCTCCAATCCATGGAAGGTGGGGAGGTAACTCAGGCACCCTCACCAATCCCAGGTGAAGGTGGGGCAGTCACT
>JABUQX010094137.1:30000-31442 GCA_015478945.1 Trachelipus rathkii
AAAAACTTTTCAGATTTTACGCAACAATGGCTAGTAAAGAAAAAGATTTGAGTACTAATGATAATTTATATTTATTTTGAATTAGATCAGATGCAGAATATTATACGAGAGAGATGAATTGACTCTAGTTTTGTGATGAAATGAAGATCATCTTTGAAATTGAATCCATATACTGATGAAGAGCTGCATGAAGAGTACCAACCATCGCTTGAAGAAGAGGTAGAGACAGAGGTTGAAATTCCAGTTATGGAGGCGTCTACATCTGACCAACCAGCAGAGCTGCAGCACCGAGTAAGAAGAAGAGGTTTACATCTGAGGATCTAAACCCTGAAGACGCTATCCATAAACTGGATTGTAGAAACTATAGAGCAAAGAACGTTCATATCTGGAATCCCAAAAAAAAAACGATTGTAGGAGAAAGAAGAAGTTTACAGTTGACTTCTGTCCCAACATTCCTCTAAACCTTCTCCTCTTGCTGAAAGTTTAATTCTGATTTAGACTTTTTTGATGATTCGTTTGTCTCGAAAATTGTTATGTACACTAACAAGTACATGGAGAATTTGCAGCAAAAATATAAAACTAAAAATGCAACAATAGCAAAAACAACAGTTGTAGAGATGAAAGCACTTATAGGAGTACTAATTTTCAGTGGTGTGAAGAAAGATAATCACGTCACTACTGGAGAAATGTGGAACGTACGGTATGGCTGTGGGATTTACGGAACAGCAATGACCGAGAGAAGATTTTGTTTTTTGCTTCGGTCACTCCGATTTGATGACCTCGATACTAGAGCTGGAAGAAGAGAGAACGATAAATTTGCTCCAATACGGGAGCTTTGGAACGACTTTGTTAACAAATGCAAAGATAACTACAGCCCAGGAAAATATATCACTGTCGATGAACAGTTATTAGGGTTTCGAGGAAGGTGTCCCTTCAAGCAGTGAGTACAGCAACAAACCGCACAATATGGAGTGAAATACTGATGGCTATGAGAGGGCAAAAACACATTATATGGGTCAACGCTCTCCGGTATCTTGAAAACACACGATTTTCTTGTTACACATAACTTTATAATATATATAATACTATATATATATATATATATATATATAAAATATAAATACTATATATATATATAAAATATAATATATATATATTACTATAATATATATAATTAATATATGATATATATAATATATATATATATATATATATAATATATATATAGTATATATATATTATATTTATTTATTATATTTATTTATTTTATTCTACTACACTTTTTCCGCGCTTGAGCGAGGGGTAGTGGTACGTGCGGAGCCTCCCTCATTTCACCCTCCCTTCAATTCGCGCGAGGTTCCAGGACCGTTTCGAACGTAGGCTTTCTGAGTGTTGGTACTATTCTATCTTACAAACGAATAATAACACAAGATGCGGTATGC
>JABUQX010094138.1:0-42836 GCA_015478945.1 Trachelipus rathkii
TGCATGTATCGAGCCAAGCCAGCAGGTTGAGTACATAATAAAGAGATCCTTTTATTATCGTTGTGTTGATAGTTAGTTCATACAAGTATTAACAGACATCGCAGCAGCATTGGGATAACGAAATTCAGGATCAACGATAGGTATGTATATTTCATTCCAGCATGCGATTACTTGTTATCGCATAAGTGAATTAATTATCTTATACCAGTAAGGATAGACAGATTGTGAGAGGGATTTATTATACAATAGAATAGAACGTTGTGTTCTCGTCTTTATGTGAACGATATTAACCCTTGATGTACGCTCAGATTCATTTACTAGGAAACCCATCGATTGTGTGATCTTCATTCTAGCGTACGTGTATAGGTTTCACAGTTTCGAACATCTGAAAAATATATAAATATTTATAAATTATTCATTACATATAAAAAAATTAAAATTAACGAATTAACATTCGCAGTTCTTAAGATGATATGACATACTTGTAAGCGGACTTAATTTATCATAGGAGGGCACATAGGTGTATCTATGATATTACTACCGAGCACACATGATAAGTATTCCGGTTTATAAATACAGTAAAGTACTCACAAGAGAGTGCGTATATAATAACTATCTTAACTTGGTTATTAGTTTTACTCTTATATCTCTTTGTTATGAGAGAATGAGTGCTGATATGACACATCAATATGTCCTGAAAATATGGATATATAGTGGTCTTATAGTGAACGCGCAAAATTTATACACTCTACATTCTTTAAGGGTGTTTGCAGGTATTCTTTTATGAGAGATATATTTAGATAAGCGTAGCCAAAGAGTCGGACATGGATCCAAAACTTTCACTAAGATTTACGTGAGATTAGATTCGAAATTTAATTTTATATTTATAAATAAAAGCCCGAAAATTGGTTTCTTGTTTGTATTTAAACCTGAATTGAATGAAGTAATTAAATAACTGCTTCTATTTTCAAATAGGCAAATTAATATGTTATCAAACTTTTAAAATGAAAAGCTTGTTTTTAACAATAATACCAGCTAAGATATAGTTTCGGTTATACAACCAAATTTTACGGGAATTATCATTATATCGTACAATTTTATTACAGGGAAGAAATTATAATATAAAAAAAGCAATTCGTCTCTTTTATTAATTAGTATTTTCTTGTATAAGTACTTCCCTTTTCATCAATTTCTAAAAGCACAAATCTAAGGGATTGAGATCGGTTACTTTACCGCGTTAGTGGTAATATATATGATTTATGGTTAGGTTAAAGGTTATGAACTAATTTTTAATTTTTTGTTATATTAATATTAAATTATTATATGTTAATAATGATAAAATTATTAACATTGTTAAAAAATTTTAATATATGTTTTGATATAAGTATGTTAAATAGGTTACGACTATTGTTCACGCTTAAATGTTGAGTTTACTATTACTGGTTTGATTTAAGTGTAGGATTCACTTTGGTTAATGTTAGTTAATTTACTTTAATTCGGTATGTATAAGAATGTGTCCAGGTTTGTCTTTGGGTTTACATTTATATTTAATATTTTATTAAATATATCTGATATTATGCTATGTTGTGACTTTTATTAATTTAGTAGAATATACTTTTAGTCAAGTTATTGCTCATATTTCTTTTTGCTTGTGTACTGTAATCTTAGGAAATTACACAGGTTTACTGGCGATACAACTGACTTTTGTTTATAAATCACTCTATCGACCATCGGGTTATTAATCCCTGTTAAAATTAATTTATATGATTAGGTGAGGTTAGGCAAAACTGAAGTAAAGGCTTTTTAAACTTTCACGTATGGCTAAAGTTAAACTGAAATAAAAAATTTTAGGATGATATATGAAGAATTTAAAGATTACTTTTTAACATAGATATAGATTTATAGTGTGTGAAAATTTGGTATAAACCCCGCTTAGGCACGTCTCTATAGTGCTCTGCCTTAGCTTTAAGATATGATTTTATTCCCTCAGGTGGGTTTGTCCGATTGAGGCGGCGCGGGGGACTTAAATTTTATAGAGTATTGACAATGATTTTAAACATTGGCGGAGGGAAAATAAAGAAGGTCTCAGGGAGTTCCACAAAACAGATGTGGAGTCGTATGCAAGTAAGAGTAAGAGGTGACCCTTTATTAATAATAACGAGTTGATGTCTGATTAAAAGATCCTTCTTTCGTTAACGATCAGCATTTTAATTTTGCAATAGCGAAGTTAAAAGAACTTAGATTTTATTTCTTTTTATGTATTAAATCCAAGGGCCCAAACAATGTTATGCTTTGTTCGATTTAAACTGTGATTGATCAATAGTCAAATAGAGGCAACGTAGAGTTAGCATTGGAGATTGGGGATGGAGACAGGGAGATATGGCTGGAGAGAAGGGGTGTTTTAAGATTTCCTGATTCTAACTCGATTTACGGGTATGCAAAAACGTTACGGATTTTGTTTGTAGAATAATATGACATGAATCAATAGATCAATATGATCAATAGATCACGAATGGACAGAGGGCGTTGGATGGTGAATTGGTTTACTGATTTACTGATTTAGCGTATGTAAAAACGTAAATTTCATAAAGATTAAAAACAAAATAATAAGCACAACTTTTTTTTTATTATTTATTTTTTTATTTTTATTTTATATTTATTTTTTCTGATGGCGTTTGAAACCAGTTATTTTACGAGAGGGAGGTGACTCGCTAAGAGATTATTGTATTATATTGAGCATTAGAATATATAGAAGTAGTCTGACTATGCGGCGTTGGCACCCACGAGGACGGAGCCAGCACCGGTGCAGCTGGTCAACCTCCACTCCCTCTAGTCAGACTCCGTCTCTCACCTTCTTTCCTCACTTAAATTGGCTTCCGGTTCATGGAGCTTCTTCATGAAGTTCGGTCCTCTCTCGCTCTCTCTCGCTCTCGGTCACTCCTGATGCTTTTTTTTCAGTGCAGGAACCCCCTGCACGCATGGGGTCCTAAGACTTTTGAAGGTATAAGCGTGACTTATAACATCATATTCGAGTCTAATTATTCGGTCTCGAATAACCCGTATAAGGCCACTATATTGTTGTATCATGCGTACTGTTTCTATATAACTCGGCTTCACCTTGAAGTGGCCTCAGCACCGGTTGTCTGAGAGACACTTCCTCTATTATTCCCATATAAATCTATCTCTCTAGAAATTCACAAACATATAATCTCTACAAAATTGGGTTCAATCGCAACCATTACGAACACTTCGATTTTGGTTACGGTTTGGGCTGAGGCTCCTTTTCAGGGGGCCGCCACGGCCGGGACGCTAATCTCGTCTTTACGCGAGGTTACCCAAAGTCACTTGATCTAATTCCCCCTGCGTCACTAAAATTATGTAACCAGATTTTCGATAATTTTCTAACCTCTTATTCCTATCGAGACATTAAGGACCTATATATATCGGGAGCACATAGCGCTGTAGCGTGGGTGACCGGAGACGCTAAAAGGAACAGTAATGTACAATATTTATAATAATAAATTTATCACTCAATAATAATATATATAATAAATAATTAATGGACCATATATTCCGCGTTAAAATCATAAAGATAATTTTTAAGAGGATTCAATAAATTATCATCAATAATACATAATAATAATTTTATTTATATTTTGAGTTATATAAACATATAATAATAAATTAATTTAAGAAAAAACTCAAGAGCAAGCTCCGAAGGGCACGAGATTCGTTGTGAATTGACTCGTTGGACCAGAATTGCGGGGAGTCGAGGAGGTCGAGCCGGAGCATAATGATGTCGGACGTCGGAGCCTGATGGGTCGGAGTCGTGTATTGTCGAGAGTCACGCAGCGTGGCTAGGACCGTGAGTTCGTATGTGGCTGTGAAACACGATTCCTGGCATACTGGAGTGTATTGTCGTGTGGTTTAGAACCTCAGAATTCTCTGATTCCCTTCGGGACACTCGAGTCTACTTCAGTAGGTAAGTAAATGAGATGAATAAATAATGAGATAATAATAATAATAATAATAATAATAAATAATTTAAGTGATAATAACAATAAATCAATAATATAATTAATAGAAGCAGGGACTGGAGGTAGACGGGCAATAGAAGTTGCGACTTTTTCGGCGGTGGAGGTGACGTGTGGTCGTGCGAATTTCCCAGAGACAAAAGAAGAGTACCTCCGTTTATTAAAAGCAAAAATGCTTTAAACTTTATATTTTAGTTTTATGTTTATTTTTATTTTTTCTCTCTCTAATACTTCATTTTATAAATTTTACGGGTATTTAAATGTGGATATTTTATTGATTAAATTCTGTGAGTTTAAAATGTGATCGTTATATTGGTAGGAATAGAAAAATCACAATATGAAATACACATACGAAATAGAAAACAGCGTAGGAGGCGAATCGTTTAATTTTCAGTAAAAGCACTTATATGGCAGTGGTTGGTATCTGAAAACAGACGTGTTTACTATAAGTTAATCACTTCGCTCGACTCATTTTGCATTTTTTTCATTTAGGTTGCCGCTCTTGAATATAGAGCTATTTACTAAACTATATATATATTATATATATTATTTAATATCAATTTAATATATATATATAATATATATTATATATTATTATATTATAATTATATATATTATTTATATAAATATTTATATATATAATTATATATTATTTATAATATTAATATAATATTATTAATATATATATATTATGTATAATATATATATATATACTATATATTATATTATTAATATTAATAGGGCAATATTGGTGAGATATAGTTTATTTGATTTCATTTTTTTAGAAGAAAAAGCACACAAAAAACAACTATTTTGAACACTTAAGAAATTTATTATTTTTTTATTATGATTTTACTGGGCCATATAATTGTACTTGATTATCCCAACTAGAATATAATTTCACATTATTGAGATTCTAATTTACTCTAAATCATATCAGGTGATTATTCGTGAATTTAAATAAATATATATATATAATTTGTTTCTCCATTAAATATTATATCCATATATATCTAAAGATCACTTCATTATCTTATATTAATAAATGTTTTTATATTATATATATAATATTATATAGATATATATAATATTTTATATATATATATATAATATTAAAATATATTATTAATAATATTATTTATATATATATAATATAATATTATAATTATTATATTAACTATATATATATATATATATATATAATTATATATAATAATATATATTATTATTTATATATTATATATATTATAATATATTATATATATATTAATATAATATATATAATATATATTTACTTATTTTATAACTTTATTATAGCATGGAAAGTGAAATAAATTCAAAGAAATGAATCTAAAATATAACAGAATAATAAAAATATAATCGATGACTGATATTATAGGAAATACAAAATATTGATATATCTCAGTTAGTATATACTCGTGTACTAAAATGAGGATCATTCGATATTATTTAGTTTCGGAATATTAATTGAATTAATTAATAAACTTCACA
The DNA here is from genome assembly GCA_015478945.1 of Trachelipus rathkii. Taxonomy (NCBI): domain Eukaryota; kingdom Metazoa; phylum Arthropoda; class Malacostraca; order Isopoda; family Trachelipodidae; genus Trachelipus; species Trachelipus rathkii. Next base: position 5,547 of record JABUQX010094138.1, read on the forward strand.
GTCACAGAAGTTGTTATACACAATTAAAGATACTATTATTTATCTGACAAACATTAAATTAATATTTATCATTATAATTGTATATATATTTGGAATCTATCGATAAAATTTGATGCTGTTGCAGGAAGTCAGATGCTTACTATTTATAATTAAAATTATATATTTCATGAATACATTTTCAATTATATAATATAATATATATATATATATATATATAATATATTATATATAATATAATATATAATACAATATATAATATGTTGAACCCCACTCTGCGTTTGATATCGATGTAGCAATATTATTTTGATAATTCGCAATAATTTTGATGATGTATCAAAAATGAAATACAATTTTGTTTAACCCTTTTTCAACCATTTCTAATTATCGTTTCTACTATATTAATAAATATTATTGAGAGTAATGATATTTAAGTAGTGTTTTTATATAAATAATAATATTGATATTTTAAAAAAAATAATTTAATCATATATGTATAACAGGTCTATATCGTATATATATAATTCATACCATGGATTAATTATTTGGAGGGTATTGCATTTACATTACTTGGACCTTATATTATTATTTTACTATTATATCAAGTTACATACTATATAGGACTAATTATACTTTAGTATATTTATGAAAATATACTACTCTGTATTTAAATAATTACTTGTAATTATTTATGGTATTTGGAAGAGCTTACTGATAAAGAGTAAGTATCTTTTAAATGACGAGTCTTTATCTATTATCTTCTGATGTTATCTTGTATTTACTAACTGTGTGAGTATATCATCATATATATTGATAAATGTATGTTCTATCTTTTAAATATATTATGGATAATATTTGTACTGATTTAATTAAGTCAAAAATTGGATCATACAATATATAAAAAACCATAATTTATATTAAAGCTCTATTTATTTTATATATTTATTTTATTTATTTTTTTATTTATATTTTATTTTTGAGATCAGATAAGTATTTATTTTAACAATCAGGTGAAGGAGTAATATCGTAGCTAATTATACTTCCCATTTTGAGACCTATAGAAGACTAGGGAGTGGTTAAATAGTGATATATAATAAATATATAATTAGCTATAATTAATATTATATATATAAAATAATAATCTAAATTACTCATTCTAAATGCATCTATATATTCTGAGGTAAGGCATTTATAGAATAAATTGTCGCTCATAAACATAAACTAATATGAATCTACATTACAATGACTAAAAATAATTAAATACTGTATTAATAATTAGTATAAAGGACAAGATATATATATATATAATGATGAGTGCCATATCTGGCTTATGCGCTTAGATCAATTAAGTATCACTCACTAACATAATTATATATATATATATATATATATACAAATCAATTTCTTGATAATCTCCACTCCTATTATACAGAATCTATTTATATGCAAATGAATGTATTAAAATTATAAAAATATGTGATATATTCAAAACAAAACTAATAAGAAATATTAATATACATAAATATATTTTATAAGAATATAGATATTACATAATATATTATTATCAAAATTATACATCAATGATGGAACTTTTTGTTTAGATTATATAACAAATAATAACAATACATTTATTGTAATAAATAAATATACAAAATATAATTTATACATAACAATATATATAGATATATTTGTTAATAGAAGTAATTGAATGATAATAATTCACTATAAATGAAGTTTAAAATAGCCATCATCGAGCATCGTGAGTATATCATACGTATTAGAATCTAAAAGAATAAGTTACCTAATAGTATATATTATTATATATATGTAAAGGCGTTTCATAATGTTCCATCTTCTTTCAAAAGAGAACTATAAATGTAATAGCTATATTATTCAATACTATGTAGTTTTATATCAAAAAGAACATGACGTTAAGATACATGATGAAGATAGGCTATCAGAAGTTGCTGTAAATTTAGATAATTCACTATTATATTTGAATAAAGTGAATTTTGTATTTCTCAATAATCATATATAAGGGTAGAGGCACTAACAGTAACCATTGTTATAGAGAAGATTTCTAAATAATGGATTAATCTCTTGATAGTTTCAGTAAAGTAATGAGCAAATCAAAAATATGAAGTATATTTCACACAAAGTGAGTACTCATACTATTTCACCCGCTAAGCTTAGGCGTAAATAAAGAATAAATCTCTTACATAATTATGTGAGAGAAACAGGAAGTTTGCTATGTCTTTATTTTTTTTTTTTTATTTTTCTTGTTTATATAAATGAAAATCTAATCCATATATATACTTCTAGTATTGTGACTGTAATATTTTGTGAAAAGATGAAGACGCTAATATACTCACAATAAATTTTAAATTTAGAAATAATTATAATATTTGATTACGTTAGATATTTCAAATAATGTGCGTATACTATATAGTTTTAGAATACGGTCTATCTTCTTTCGTGAAATTAGTTTTCATTAAGATTGTAAATTTTTAGTATTATACTATTGTTATTTTATTTCTTTACAGTTTATTTATGGTTGTTTATCTCTTTATTGGGATATAGAGAATAACTTTTTCTTGAGAGTAGTAGATATATGAAGAAGTTAGTAAGATCGATCGTAATAAGTAAAGTATATACTAGGTGAATTTTTATTTTACTATGATACTCTCGATATTACATTCTGTTCTTCTTCCTTATATGCAAAAGTAGCAGGCGATACATAATAAATAAAAATAAATAAATAAAAAATAAAATACAAATGTTAAAAAATAAATTAATTATTTTCTACTAATTGTAAAAGTAATAACACTCACACCCGTCCTTGCTAACGCATATTATCACCCTCTCAGGTGGGCGCATAAACACTAGCGGAACTTAAAATAGAGGAGTAGATTGTAGTAAATGCAAGGAAATAGAATAGTAAGGTCAAGGTAATTCCACAAAACAACAGTATGATGACTTGAATGAGTTGTTTTATGAGGGGGAACAGGTGGGCTAGTGAGATATTTTGAGTAGTTAAGTAATTTTCATCAATCGTAGGAAGGGATATTGCACACCGCCCTCTCGACCTTACCTCGAGGTGTGGCACGTATAGAAAAGGCTATACTGCACTTGACGCTTGTGACTTACTGTATAGCGTGGATGAGCGCAACTCTCTCTTTAACGGCGGGTGAGAGTGAGAATTTTCTGTGTATGGCTTCAATTTCTCTGAGCCATCTTTTTCGGCCTCGACCACCCTTGGTCTGCTTCACATAGAGTATCCCATATTTGGCACACAACAGGATGAAGATATTTAATTGTGCGGTCACAACCTATCTCGTAGGTTCTGGTTGGCATGATATATAACAGTGCGAGATTTGTAAGTATATTGCACACACGGTCTTTCTACCATTTTTTGAAGCAACTTCTTAGATTTTTGCAAAGCTTTCAGTCGCACAGACAGTGGATTGCCGAAACAGCGCACGCGATACGAGATATAGCCGTCGAGCGACCAGTCTGCTCCAAGTTGCGAGAACATATTTTCTATACCCCTTTGGCGGAACTAAAGACTATTTTTATATCTCGATGGAGAGATTTTCTTGCAGGCTTGGGTCTTAGGGACCCACAAGAGTCTATATAGCTCTGGGCACCACTCTGGAACTAAGTATATTTCGGTCACTTACTTCTAGAAGAGTTTAGCGCCCGCCTTTTTGGATTAGTGTGTTATACTCTCTTTCTATTAGTCTCGGTGTACACTTATATTTCTCATGAAGCTTTATGCCAGTTACCTCAATGAAGTGGTTCATATGGTTGCAAGCTAGGAATATTGTACTCATTTTAGCGGATCAAAATGGATCAGGTGGATCAACCATGCGGTACGGAGGTTCATTTTATGGAATGACGCTGGGACGTAGATACGTTATGATAGAATGTGATACGATCCTATATTTTTTGATACTACACGTTTGACATTTATCCAAACACCAACATCTACATGATTCAACACCATCACACACCACATACACACACACACACAACTGGGAGAAATTCCTGGACCAAAGATCGGCAAGAATTTGGGCTATCTAGACAAGCTAGACAGAGGCAACTGGTAGATACAAACGAGGGAACCACAATTGAATTGAAGCTCGAGCACACGCACACACATGCGACAATGCTCAGCACGCCGATCACTCCACAGCCCCATACACAGAGTAATCGAGGTACGAGTTAGAACATGCAGCGAATTGTTCTACGTCACCATTTCTCGTCTCGACGCACACAGCACACATACTGTTACTATAACCGTTTTCATTACTAGATCTAAATCAGCCTTAAGTATTCAAGCTCTCGGTTGCACTAATGCACGGGGTCACTCATTCACAAATCAGATTATCTCGACCACATTTAATTAAGGCAATCCTGACCTTTTACGCCAGAAGAGGGAGAAATGATATGAGGAGGAATTCAGTAGAAGGGTGTGGTTCACATGTCATTATTAGGAGTAACGCAATTGGAAGGAAGATCGAATTGTGATAATAATGAGATATATTAACTTAGATAAATAGAAAAACTAGTGACATAAGAGTAGTAAAGTTCAGGTAATGATATGTTGTCTTTGTAAATGTGAAAAGGTTACCATATAATAATAATGAGAGTAGATATCAAATATTTATTTTATTAAATAGAATTAATACATCGGGAGTGTATATAAAATAATTGGATTTAAATACATATAGAATTGACGTCTAGGTGGAAGTAAATATTATACAATAATAATAATAATTAGATACTATATTTATCTAATATATTTATCAAAAATATTAAATAATTATACGTATGAGTACCCTGAGTATATATCACCTTTTTTAAATATGATTTCATTATTATGTAATTTGTTATTTATTTGTTTCTTATCTTCACACGTGTGGGTCCTATATGAATTGGAACGGTGAGAATTTGTATGATAAAATAATATATAAAACAAATATTGAATTATTATTATTATATAGGATATGTTTTTTTTTATATTCACTATGTTATATATACGTTGAGATCATACTATTCACTTTTTATCATATCACATAGTAGCAATGAGAATCTCGACCACTGACGAACGTTCTGAATTGGGTTCCCTTTATTACATTATCTGCGTTTTTTCTTTGTATAAATTTAGTTTCAGATTTGTGATTAGCTTGTGAGTAGTAGAATGATTATCTATAATGTGAGTATCTTACTATTTTTGTAAGAGTTATTTGTATGTTCTTATCATGGATCTACTAATAGAAGAAGGATGGCTATTGATAATGAAGCAGCAATGAGAATGTAGACGAGAGAGAGCCTCATAAATTAATTTGTGCTTGCTGTAGCGGCACGACATTCTCCGATATCACAGTTACTGCTGATTTTAAAATAAGTCATCACCTTTGAAAATGTAAAATATAAACTTTTGTAATTTAACGAGTTATATACATATAATGAGTAGGGATAATAATACAAATTAATTAATATATATTAAATATATATATACTCAATATAATCATAAATTAATAAATTAATAATTTAATAAATTAAAATATTAGTAAAGTTATTATATAATAAAAAAATTTTTAATATATTTAAATATTTATATATATTAGATTAAAAATTTATATAATATTAATTAAAATATTTATATTATAATTATATAACGATAAATTTTTATTTTTATCTAATTATTTTTTATTATAATTAATAATTAATAATTCAATATCAGTAACATAAAACCACCCAAAGATTGCTAGTCCTACATTAATCTTATTAGACATATCACGCATGCTAGCGGCAATACTAACGTTGGAACGCCTATATATATATTAGTATTAATAGTATTTTATATTAATATATTAATATTAATATAATATTTATATATATAATATATTATATTATAATATTTATATAATATATATCATATATATTAATTATTTATATGTATTATATATATATATATATTATATATATATATATTATTATTAATATATTATTATATATATATATATATATTTATATATATTATATATTAATTATATATATTAATAATATTATTAATATTAATCATTATATTCAAATTTTTGGTACATTAGTAATTAACAATACACAAACACACACTCACATATACAATATATATAGTATATTATATACATATCACATATATATATAAGTATATATATATATATATATTTATATATGATATACGTATGAAGGTATATATATACTATATATATATATAACAATTATGATATATATATATAGTATAATAGTAATATAATATATATATATATATTATATATTATAATATATATACCACAGTATCCCAATCTGCGCACCGGAAGTTCACAGAAAGTTTTTTAATATAAATTATGTTTTCTTATTATTTTTAAACTTATGGTAAAATTTGCGTAAGCAAAATTTTTTGCATAAGTACATCAAATATTGTATATAAAGGCCACGTTTTATTGAAGATAGCCGTACCGGCGATCGGAGAAAAAAATAGAAGACTCACTTAAATACTCTCTCTACAAGCTCATCCAAATTCGAAAGATACAAGAAAACGCCAGAATGAAAAGGGAGTCCAACTTCAAGGAAAAGGTCAGTGACATTCTTCATTCTACAGCATTGTTACTTAACACAAAAAAAGCACTTCAATCAACTCAAGAGTGAATCGAACGTTAACATCCTTCGTATACTAACTCACTATCACTCTACCATTTAAATTCAATCATATTTGACATTTAACTCACACTCTCATTAACATGTATATATTTCAACACTACTACAGATCTTACATAATACCATTCAAACTACGAAGGAGATTCTACTCTACACTGACAAAACGACAAACAACAACACTATACAGCTTCATATAGACCTAATTCTCACATATCAATGTTGACACTTATACACAGATTCAGGCTAAGTGACACTCCTCTACTATTATAATTGGCTCAATAGCCAGCAAGCTAGTGATACAACACCACAGTCAGCATCTGATAACAATAACCCCGTGTATGCTGAAGCTCTCTTTTTGACAGCGCGGTGGGTAACTTCCTTTATTTGGGTTCGAGGTCCTCTATAACGCTCCTCTGAGAATCTCTTATTGGTGCATCTACGCTATATCATTCTTTTTTGTGCAGCAATGCGTCTCGTATTTTCGTTCTCTTTCGTCGACTAATGCCTCACCCCTTTCTGTGCTCCTTCCTCATATGGGTATATTCTTATTAATTATTGTTGGGTGATTGATACACCGAAATTGTTCTCTGGTGTTTCACAACTTCTCTGTTATAATTTCCCCGTGGATCACTATTCATTCATAATGCGGCATTATGTATTTAGCTGACTTCTAACTCCTTTTTGTTGTACGCCTTTGGTCTTAAGTCCTTGTCTCTCGGAAGACTCGGCGTTGATCGGTCATACTCTCACCAATTTAACTTCGCTCAAGAAATTTCGATATTTATGTGTGGTGTTCTAACCTTCTCAGTGTTGAACTATTTTTTAAAATTGTCTTTTGATCGGCGTTGCATATATTCTAAATGAAAGTATTAAGGAGATGAGTGACACAACAATGGTCTGACGTGTCCATAGTGTAGGCTGGTCTAGTTTGTATGTGCACATACGCGTGCCAAGATGGTTTATTCTACAATAAATGAGTTGTTCAGGATAGTGAGTGCCAACAGTGGGAGCAACATGAAAAGTGTCATCATTATATACGTTGCCTTTAAATGAGTGCCTACTCTAATTTTTATATTTCAACGCCTTAATCTACTTTAACCGCTCAGCATAATCGTCTACTTGAAGCACTAACGATTCACGACGGTGAAGGAGGAGAGTAGGTGTCCTTACCTACGTGGATTGCGTCTTTTATCTAGGATCAGGGTACTATAGAGGGAATCGGGAATGGTAGTAGGGAGCCAGGAAACTGGAATATGAAGTGACCTAAGGAGGTGAATGCAGCTTTCGAATATACGAAACTGGATAGTTGCGAAAAATTTGAAGTTGTTCCTTTAACTCCTTGACAACTCAGTTCGCATATTGAACAGTAAGGTAATACAATGGGCGTTTAGCACATTATATAATTAATATATTATATATATATATATATATATATTAATATATTATTATATATTATTAATATATAGTATATATATCATATATTATTATATATATATATATATTATATATATATTAATATTATATATATAATATAGTATATTATTATATATATATAATATATTAATATATATTATATATTATTATATAATTATTATGATATATATATATAATTAATTATAATATAATTAAATTTATTATTAATATATAATATATTATATATTTTATAATATATATTTAATATATATAATATATATATATATATATTTATAATATAGTTATGCCACAATACATACTTAAACACATTCACTATATAAACATTATATCACATTACACATTACACCATCACCTCACATGACACTTATACTCACTTTAATGAACTATTAATTAATAAGCATATTATCACTACTCTCCCTAATAGCATTAACATTTAAACCAATATATATACTTATTACACTCAAATACTACACCAGGAGGCCTCACATATAGAATATATTATAATTATCAACTTCATATCCTCAACACACTCGATTATTTATTTTAATGCCTCAACTAATTGATCTACCCTTACAAGAATATTAATGTCAGTCATTGATGCCTATACTTTGTAAGTTTCTATAATCTTTTGAATATGACTACATTATTATGAAATATAATATCACTTCCCTATTCACATTTTCTATTTTAATTTTAGATGTAAATTTATAAACATTTTAAATTTTCTAACCTTTTCTTAACTTATCTCACTATATATCTTGACACATCAAAAGAAACAGTAGTTAATAATATTATACATATAGTCTTCCCTACTAGATCATAACGTACATACACCCCAAGGTGCGGGCCCCCCTTTAATAATTATAAGCTAGTATTTTGACGGTTATGAGGACTCAGGCCCTTTATAATCGTATAGTACAAAGACATAGCTACAACCCGCACTGTCACTCCGGTTATGCGTTCATAATACAATTCTTACTCCTCTTCCCCCAAGCTCTCTCGATTGCAGACCTCATGAGCATCGAGCGTACAATATTTCCGCGTAAACCGCTGGCGCGTGCGCCGCCAGATTTTTAACTTGACCATTTGAATACTTGAATGGTGTGCTTGTAGACCTTTTATTTATTGTGCCTATGAACTTTTATTTATTTACGGCCTTTTATACACTATTATATGGTCTTCCTCGCTATGAGGTTTCATATTATTTATGGCCCCGGTATTTATTTATTATTGGGGCAACCTATAATTATTTATTTAGGCTCACACTCACCTAATGGTTGCAACCCTATATATATATATATTTCAGAAGAGAGGGTTTAGCGTCAAACAAACGGTTGCGTCAGTAACCGTTGTACGTACCCCTATCTATATATTTGAAAGTTGGTTGCATCTCTATCTATATTTTGGAAGTTTGTTGTATCCCTACTCTTATGGTCTTTTCGATGGGTTACAATTTGAGCGCACACCATAATTCTTCATCTGCGCTATCAAATTCACACTTATATTAAGAGGGCTTAGCCCTTTTTGCACTGTCACTTATAACCATTTTTTTGTCCTTTATGCCATTTTATCTCTGAAATCTAAATTGGAAAATATTTTCTGTTATAATATTTACCGACCAAGTTAATTTTTATATTGACCACTGCCAATGGTTTTTGTCTACTTCTAATTCTGATTTCATTGCTATCTTGAGCTATCTTTATTTATCTGAAGGTGGGCTCACCAATACTCACACACTTATTTATATTAATATACATCGACATACTATAGTTATTTACGATTATCTAATACTACGTCGACGCACATATAGCTGTGTACCTAGATTATCTAATACACTACACGCAGTACTTAAACGTAGGTTATAACATTAGATACCTAGATTTTTCACGCGTATTACCTTTTTCTAATTCTGTTCTTAACCTGCATCTTTTTCTTAACTACGTTATATATATCAAGCCTTCATAAGTTCTCACCGTTTCGAGATCTATATCCGTGGATCATTAATATTATTATAAATAGAATCGACCCGTTACTAATCCTAGTAGCATATTTTACACATGACTACATTTTCAGAACGGATACGTCCAAAGGCATATTATGAGTGAAATAGCTTATATTAGATATTTAATTATTTTACAGGTTATAATATTATAATATTTTATGAAAATTGAGACTCGATGTTATTAATACTTTTATTAATAATAATATATATATTAATAATATTATAATATAATAATAATTAATATTTTTATATTATATATTATATATAAATAATTTTTAATATTAATAATATATAACTAATATATTAAAATATAATAAATATAATTAATATATCATAATTAAATAATATAATAATATTAATAAATAATATAATAATTAAATATATATAATAATAATAATAATAATTAAATTTATAATAATAAAATAAATATAATTAAAATAATAATTATTTAAGTAATTATATAGTATATATTTATTATATATTATATAATATATATCTATATATTATATTTATAAATATATATATATATTTATATTTATACATATCACTTATACATTTCTACATACTATCTAGACTGTATTGGACTTACTAGTCAAGGGTATTGTTGGTTATATATTATAATAATTTAATATATTATATATATATATTTAATAATAATAATATATTATATATATATATATATATATTAAATAATTATAATAATATATTCTATAATATATATATATGTATATATATATATAATAATATATATTATTAATAATATATATATAATTATATATATATATTACGATATTATATATAATATTAATATTTATATTATATTATTAATATTATATAGTTATATATAATAGGGGCGTGTTCGCTCAGTGTGTTGTGTATTTTTTACTGATTGCTTATTGGCTATTATATTATAATTTATCACCCTCATTATATTTTCATAAATGATAACATGAATTTACTGATAGTATAAAAGACAATCTCCCTCACTTACTTCCATGAAAAGTTATTTGAAAACTTATAATGAATTCAAGCATTATTCAGTCATTTTCTTCTATTACTATCACTAGTGTTTTCTGTTCTTCCTTCTCGTTGGCGCTGTCCGGTGTTTGCTTTCTCTTTGCTGCTTTTTCTCCGTCGATGGATTGCTCTTTCGTATCCTATATACATAATACACTTCTAAACTTACTTAACAATATTCTTCTTCTTCTTCTCCGTACTCTTATCTTTTACTTACTATAACCTCTTGTATATATCTTTCTTCTTTACGTTAACTTCCATCTGATTTCGATACTTATCTTTACTTAAGTTACAATATCTTCTTCTTCTGTATAATTTGTTATCTCTTCTTTTTTAAAATACATAAATCCTTTAGCTAATTTGACTTTTTTTAATACACTTCTCTTCTTCTCTATACCATCTTTTGTTACTTCGTTCTTGCCATGTACGCTTAAGCATCTTAAAATTTTCGTTATTTTTCATACTTCTCTCTTTCTATGGCTTACTATGATGATGTACTTTCTTCTTTTCCTAGCTACCTGCAAGTCTCCTACTACGACTACTCTTTAACGTGGCCATACTTTCTTCTCTTCTTACTTGCTTTTCGTGTCTGTATGATGTGCGCGTTGCTATTCGTGGCTGGCTCTTTACTGTTATCTTATTGCATTTCTTTCTTTGCTCTCTTTACATGCGTACTTCTTACGCTAAATACAATGTTTCATAATAAGATGAATATTAGTTATAAATAGCTTACGCTCATTGGATTAAATCGTTATGGAACCGCACTTATAAAAGTTATTTGGACGAGGTATAAATAAAAAATTCTTTTGTTCATTAGATCACGGGATCGGTTGAACAATCATCTGATGTATTCTATGAATTTAATCAGTGAGATGCTAATTGATTTTGTTGTACAGGGATGTTATATTTAATCTCGAAGATGGGTAGTATTATCAATAAAATGTAGTAGGTATAATCTGTTCACTGAGAGCATCACATACGGCTTAATATATATTATTATCGTATATCACACACTAGATTTTAAAAAACGGTGGTGGTGTGTTCGCAATGTGTTTGGTGTGTGATGGTATGTGTGTGTGTAATGATTGTTCCCCAGCATAATAATGATAAAAATAAGATAGTCGAAGTAGATAATCTGAAACTCGGAAGTATACTATATAATAAAATAAATATAAACTACACTAAAAATAATAATAAAAACGGGAAAAATAAAAACAAATAGTAATATAGATAATGTAAAATTTATAATTGTTATTAATATACTATATAATAGATTATTATATAACTATTATGAGTATTAAAGAGCAGCTAAAAACCTTATTGAGATATACAAAGAGAAGTAGGAGGATAAATGTAGTTATTTAAGAACTCACAAGAGGCAGTAAACGAGGACAAGCATCTAGAAATATTTTTACACCTTGCTTGCTATGTACACCGGTAAATTTAACTATTGAAGTTCTTTTTGAATCTCTTACTGCATTTGATGAACTTATATAAATATTAGTAATGGATTAAATAAATTAGAATTACAAATTAAATAGCAGGATAATGAATATGAGCTATAATAATTGCAAAGAAAAGCTAGCTAAAAAGACAACACAGCACTCAGCTAAGTTCTTCGCTCTATGTTGGTTAAGGTGTAACACTCTATGATTACGGATTTTAATGCTATATAAGTATGTAAATCCGTATAATGGAGGATAGTATTAGAACTTCAAACATTTTTGGCTAAGTTAGTTTATCAAAGGTGTAATCATGTTTAAAATTATGAGTTATAAGTGGATCAAGTAAAACCGTGGTAATAATTAAAGAGCGCAACATAATACATCCAAACTTGTACTTTATACAATTTCAAAATAAACCTATCTAGGATTATCTAGGTCGACTATAGGACTGATTTACTGCTTTAAGGTCATTAAAAAAAGTTAATAAAATATGATTTAATAATAATAAAAAAGTATAAAAACAAGTAAAAAACATATTTGAGTATAAAGCAGTAAAACAGTAAAAAAGCATACTAAACCTTGTCTGTTCCTATGTTCACTTCTATGTTCATTTACATAGAATTACTGATATTAACATTAGTGTATGTATGGACCTTTTAATAATATGTGAGTTAAAGCAGGTGAAACATATGATATAGCTATTTCTGTTCAGTTAAAGAAACAATGAGTTAACGCAGTGGGAGGCAGTTAGATGCGAGGGAAGGGCATGTAAATCAAAAGGTCATTTACACTAATTTACCCCTTAAGGTGTTAGGTAAATTCCTCTATTGATTTACTGATTTAAATGAAATGTAACAGGTCATGTAGGGGTAGATATAATAATATTGTTTTATAGAATAACATATATCAGATAACAATATGGTAGTAAAATAAAGATCGATAATTCATTTAAAATTCAGTAACCTCTGGTATTTTTTATTTCTTCTTACATCCACCTTAGGATATTTTAAATTTTGGTAATAAGAGATATTAAGTAAGAAGTGGTATTAGATGTTCTCTCCATGATAGTTACAGTATTTACGGCTCTGGCCAAGCACATGTTTCTGTACTAATAAAATGTATTTAAGGTAATGAAATTACCAAATATGAATCTTTAAATATTATTATTAATCAAAGGAAGGATAGTATGAGTAAAAAATTAATTTTTATTCAATTCGCGCGGTTGTATATTAAGAGCGTCCTTGCCTGCGCAGAACGCATTTGGCGCTGGGTAAGTACGGGAATATTGGGCCTGTTCGGACGCGCTAACGGCGTAGCATTTACATTGCAGTTAAGACGGATATATATTTAGTCGATGTACACTGTGCGAGTCGCTTAACTGCGCGGGGCGCACGAGGACTTGGTGAGCGACAGGACGCCACTGCGGTGACGCGAGGTTGGCCTTTTGTATTTGCCGCGAGTAGGCTGCAGCGCTCGATACGACCCTGGTGGAGAATAGGCTTCTTATCTACATTAACAGATGGATGTAAAATCGGGAGGAGGAAAAGGTTTTGAGTTAAACTACTGTGGTTCTCTTTTGTTTGTGGGGATTTAGATGAATGTCTAAGAAAAAAGAGATATATTATTTGGTTATGATAAGATGATACATGCACTAGGTACGATGTCAGGAGACTTATCAGATCATCAAAGAATAAGGTCATCAGGAAGATGAACTCTCCAAGTTCGCACGTTGCACATAACTGCTGAAGGCATTAATGTGAGGCATCAAAGTTGAAGGCATAGTATAGAAGAGCATACAGGAATATTATCGAGTGGTATAGAGTGCATAAGTGTATATTGATGGATTATATCTGTGTTGTGGGTGTTGATGTGATGTAACGCTGTATAAATTGGTTACATGTAAAAGTCGCTCTTATCGCGATCGAAGTTGTAATGTTAGCCTTTATATTTATAGTGTCATAGTGTGTAATATTAGTGATCAATAATAAGTGGAATGTGTGTATAAGTGTATGGGTGTGTGTCATGATGCTGTAGGTGTGTGTGCAAGATATATAGTAGTAAGACAGTGAATAATCATATAGGTGAGTGTTAATATATTAATTAAATAGTAATTTACTAGGTAATACAAAATAAATATTGTAAAATTTTGATTATTACTATATATCTTCTCTCATATATAGTTATATACATATATTATATATATATTATTATATATATAATATATATCGTAGTAAAGAAAGGAGTGCTATAAGTAATAGAAAAAGACTAACTCATCGTAGGAAGCATTCTAGCCCATTCTAACACCTTTTAATATAACCCAATCGATTCCTCATACCTTATAACCTAGGAGCAGACACCATTGGTATACCCATATTAGGGCTATTTTAGGCTCGGGGAGGCTAAGAACAATGCTTTGAAAAGATGCCCTTCTAGTTAGGCACTGATGGTAATATGTGGCAATTCCACCATATGGTCATGGATGATGGCAATTCCTCCCCTTTCACTCTGGTCACAATTAATAATTGGGGGAACTTTTGGGGATGGTCTGCACCTTGGCACTCACCTGAGCATCTCTGCATCGGGCACTAATGATACTCATAGAAATAAATCACTAACAGACATCTAGGGATTCTAGAACAACATCACTTAGATACTTTTACGGTGAATTATGGGTAATTCACGCCATCAACGTGACATCCCTAAAAAGCTAACAGGTCAAAAAAGTTAGCATGCGGCTAAGGAAATTGTACCGGCTGGAATACAAAAGGGTTTGACCGTAGAAAGTCTTGTGGTGTTTCAAAATTGTCCCATTTGGAAGGACGCAAAAGGGTTTGTCGAAAAAATAGGCATTGTTTTTGATTTAAATGACTAAGGATGGCCAAAAATCAGGGTTGGCCAAAATTGACTCCTGGTGGGAGACCAAAGGGTTGGTAGTGTGTTTGTACGTGTAGTCTATGTGTAAATGTAGTGTCATGTGAATGTGGTGTATACAGTGTAAGTGTGTTGTGTGTGTGTGTGTGTGGGTTGTGAATCGACCGGCTTGTGAAGTGGCTCGTGATGTTGTGTGTGTGTAGTGGTGTGTGTGTGTGTGAGTAAATCGGTGCTTGAGATGTAAGTAATCTGTGTGTGTGTAGTAAAATCTGTGATGTGTGTTGTGTAAGAACTAACTGTGTGGGTAGAAGTGTAACGTAATATCTGTGTGGGTAAAGATTAATAATCTTTTGGTGTGCTAAGCTGAAATCTGTGTGTGTGGTGTGTGTGTGTGTTTGTGTGGTGCTGTGTGTAGTGAATGTGTGGTGTGAGTTGGTGTGTGTAGGGGTGATTATATTATATATGGTTTCCCATTAAAGAACATTAATCTTGGTTATTATATTAATAGGACTGATTGGAACTAATCTATATATCATCAACTCACAATATTAAATCAATAAGTATATAATATTTATAGGTATTTTTGATATTATTACACTAATATATATACTATATAGAATTATAAGTATTAATATAGTTATACTATACGACAATTGCTATGCATTGTTTCCTTTTAATAATTCAGTATATACTATAGATATAATATATATATATATATAAACTATACCTTTAGGGAGTATAATATATATTATATAAAAAGATAATAATATAATATAATATATTCCATTTTTATATCTCACTCGCTATTGATTTAGCATACTATGTAAATAGTATCTGATGTCATTTATAATAAGATAATAAACTACTAAAACTATTATCTGTATAATATTAGTCAAAATATAACTATATATTACATTATGACACTTGACAGTGGGAATTACCTAAGCATCTACTAACCATACTCAATAATATATATATAATAATATTAGTATACTGTTTTGATATGCTTTAGATAAACATAGTAAACTTAGTTCTTTAGTTCAGCCTTCAAAGTCGTCTCTTCTGACCATTGCGCGCTATTTGTACTTGATGGACAAAGATAGACGTACAACACGTGCTTACTCTCTAAGAGACACAGCAAATAATTTTTCTAACGTTTATTTGTAATTTTGATAAATGTAATTAATATATGATAATAAATAATTACTGTAAATAAATAAAATTTTCGTTATTACCAATCTTAAAAAAAGGTAGATAAAGAAAGAAAGATAAAAGATTAAAGGCTTATGTATATCATATATTACTCTCACTTTTTTTTTAATAATTTTTTTTTTATATTATTATTATGGTATGATATTGTACTTTAATACCATCCTATCTTATTATTACTAATTTTTGTTCATGTCTTAATGTGTATAGTTTTTGAATTAAACTGTATAAAAGGTATGTATGTTTGTTAAAAATTATTTATTATGGTACTATCACTAAACTAAAAACATTTTAAAACTAATGGAGCTATAAAAGGAATTTATAAAAAAAAAAATGTTTTTTTTGTTTTTGTTTTTTGAGACATTAGTAAAATTTTACATATTTAGATACTTTTTTTTTATAAATATATTTTCAAATCTTTTCTTTGCATCACTATAATTGAAAATCTTATTTTTTTTCTTCTTCTTTCGGACACTTAATATATCTGGATAGGTTTTTCTAACTTCCCATTTGTCATAACACTATGAATATTCAAAAATTCAATTGTAATTCTTCCTTAGTTTGAAAATTATTATTATTATGCTATTTTGTTATTGAACTTATCTTCAAAATAGGTAGCACAAATTATTAATTTTAAATGCTTATAATCTATAGTGAAATTTATTGCCTTAATTATTAGTAATGCTCTTGAATAAGATCGGAGAGTCGGCTTCCTCGGTCTCCTTCATCTGGATGTTTTCAACACAAGACTGGAGCAAGAGCACGGAACTCCCGTAGTAGTCAAGACACCGTCTCTCTCATTATCTTATAAGGTAAGTTCATGTATTTCTACACTATATTTTATAGATAAATTTTATACCTAAATTTTATAGTATAACTTATATAATTATATAAGAAGTATTTTATAGTTTTTCTATATATATTAACTACTAGCAAAGGTAAGTTCATGTTTTCTACTCGGACAGTAATATCCTTCTCCATATAGTCATAGCTTAGGCAGATAACCATGTGGGTTTCAATAATTATTAGTTAGGGCGAACTTGGAGTATCCATATCCATATAGTTTAGGTAGTAACACTCAATGCGAGGCTTATACCAAATGAGAACCAAGTCTCTAGGTCTGGAAAGGGAACATACACTTTTGATGGACTTTCATACAAATATTCCACATTCCTGTATCCTCTTCTAGGGCTCTTGGGAGAGCTTACTCATAGAATACATGTAAGGATTAAGATAGAGCAAGCTACGGTTATATGTTGGGACATATGTAAGTAATTGAGGTTAAAGAGGAAGTAAAGGTTGGTTGTAATAGGGAACATAGACCAACAGACTTTGTAATCATATTACTCATCATTATATATAATATATATATATTATATATAGTATATATATATATATGGGCATATATTATATATATATTTATTATATATATTATATATATATATATATATTATATAAATTATAATTCGATTATATTGATATATCCATACTCGATACTATCGATATAAAGATTCGATATATCGAATATCGAAGCTTACGGACGAAAGATTGAATTTTACTATATATATATTAATATACTATATAATATATATATATATATTATATATATATATATTATATATATATATATATATATATGGAGCGATCCGGACTGATTGGACCACTTTATGTATAACTTCATCTCCCGACTCTCCCCTAATGGACTTTTTTGAATTTTTTTTTTTTGAAAATCAAAGCCCTATAGGAGGTCATAAGCACGCACAAAAAAATATATGTTTCTATAAATAATGTTTTATTAAAGTTTAAATTATAGCTCAGTCACCCTACATTGGAGGGGTGAACGGACCATCCTGTTTAATTCATCTTTACGGATATAAATTCCAATTTTATATTTTAATTTTTACTTAAATATATATTGTCTTTATATTAAAATATAGTAATAAGTAATAAAAATATTAATAATGATACATAAAATAAGAATAAAAAAAGGGTGGTCCGATTCACCCCTCTCCGCTCAAAAATTTTAACACTTTTTGGAATTCGTATTTATAAATTTCATTTTTTATTTTATTTTTTATTTAGTATAAGTAACTATTTATTATATTTAAATTAATTATACATAATAAAAACATCAATAATACTATGTAAAACACGAAAAACAATGGTGGTCTGATTCACCCCTTCAGCTATACACAGATTTACTCTGTGTATAATTAACAAAACATGTCATTACCTGAAATAGAGGGCCTAAAATGACACCTAACCTGGAAGGATCAAAAATGAAAAGTCTATGGGAGTTTTAACAACTTTGAGAGGCTGTAATTTTTTTTCCTAAAGATGTCAGTCATTTTCATTTTTTTTATTCTTCATTATTTTTTTTTAGAGTATATCCTGTGTTTTTATAAAAATTGGGGGGTGAAGCCCTTCTGCGCTACCATTACTCCATTAAGTTTATGATAAGTTTTGGTAATTATATACAGTACAGTAAATCTGTCTACTTAACCAAATCATAACCTTACTGATTTTTGGGACATAAAAAGAAATGATATATGAAAACAACGAATAATGTTTCTTAGGTCTCTTTTTAAACATAATGGTATTACAATATTATTTTAAGAAATTGGATTTGAAAACTAATAAAATGTTCTAGTTTGCGTTTGTTTTTGTCAAACGCAAAATCGTAAAAAAATGCTCACCACGTAAGGAATTTTCCCTTAATTCCTTCGTTGTCTTCTATATTAACAAATCTCAATCCAGAATTAAGGAAATTCTTTACATTTGGTGAGCATTTTTTTACGATTTTGCGCTGTTTGACAAAAACGAACTGTAATGTAATTAATTCTGTAAGGTTGCAATTCTTTTTTTATTTTATATTCACAGAATTAAGGAAATTCTTTACGTTTGTTAGCATTTCTTTTACGATTTTGCGCTGTTTGACAAAAACGAACGCAAACATTGTATGTTAAAAACGAATGCAAACTCGAGCGTTTTAGGCATATTACGTTTCGTAAGAACCAATGCAAGAACGAAAATGGCTTAAGGTCTGGCAAATCATCATAACAGAGTATCCCTTTGATTCCCTGCGTGGTTACTTTTGCGTAGTGTGAACCATCTTGCTGAAAAATGTACAAGTTAATTAGGCCTATGTGGAAAAATTTACCTACTTTTGCTGTAAAAGTGTAAAAATTATTTTAAACATTATATTTCGGAAATCTTTTTTTGTAAAAGAGTATTAGAAAATTTAATTAATCGAAGATTTCAATCGTGGACGAATTGCTCCCCACCAAATTTTTAACCTGGACCCGAATTGCCCATGTTACATTTTCTAATAAAACATATCTTATCTCTTGCTGAGTGACTCCAGCATTGCATTAAGGTTATCAAAACTATTTTTAAGTACTATATCTTGGTACCAATAATGGAGTACAATTATTTTTGACCTGTATGATTCTTAGCAATAAGCATAAAATTTACCCGATTATTAAAATTCTGAGAAAAAAGAAAAAAAATCCAAAAATTTAATGGACTTAATTAAAGGTTTCATAAAAAATGAAGATACCTAAGACATAAAACCCATTATTTAACATCTTTAAAGATATATTTTACATTCTAATATCGGCTATTTTGAGCCACTGGACGAATTGCCCTACGTGGTCCGAATAGCCACGTGGACCGAATTAACCCGTTTTACGGTATATATATTATATATATTATATATTTATATTATAATATATTATATATATATATATATATATATATATTATATATATATATATAATATATTATATATATAACACTGTAAAATGGGGCCAATTCGGTCCAGTGGCCATCAAAATAGCCTTTTACAATGTAAAAATATATCTTTTAAAGTGAGAATAATGTGGTTTTATGTCTTAAGGTATTAATTTTTTATAAAACTTTTAATTACGTACATTGTTGTGATTTTTTTTTTTTTTTTTTGAGCACTATAAAATCTGGTAAATTTTAGGCTTATTGCTAAGAATCATACAGGTCAAAATAATTGTACTACATTATTGGTACCAAGATATAGTACTTAAAAATAGTTCATAACATTAATGCAATCGTTGGAGTCATTCAGGCAAGAGATAAATGTGTTTTATTATAAAAATTGTAACATGGGGCAATTCGGTCCAGGTTTAAAAATTGCATGGGGCAATTCGGTCACATTGAAATCTTTCATTCAATTAATTTTTTTATACTCTTTTACAAAAAGATGTCCGAAATATAATGTTTAAAATAATTTTTACACTTTTACAGCAAGATAGGTAGGTAAAGTTTTTCACATAGGCCTAATTAATCAGTTATCATATAAAGTTATATATATATGTGTTGTAATATACACCAATGTAGTTTATTGGAAATTTAGAATACATTTTGAGTGTTTATTATCAGTAATGTTAAAATCCTGACTGAAACTTCTACACCTTGCTTTTATGATTTTATCCACTTCAGATATTAAACTACCAAGTATTTAATTCTACTCATGAAGTGATATGCTGCCATTATGTCTGTAACTTATATTGATAGACATAATTATTTTTAAATAGGCAACTATAAAACTAGTTTGATAACAAATAAGAAATTTTTTAACGTCCTTTTTTGCTTTTGTTTAACAGTAAATTTCTGAATCAAGACCTCAAAATAAATGATTATTATTTTTTCAAAATTATTATAAGTGCTATATAATGGATTACCATATATTCAGATGAGTGATTGGATCTAGTAAATCTGAAAGCTGATGATCACCATAAAAATAAGCACTTGCAAGATAGCAAGTATAAATAACCCATCCCTAGATTTTAACCATTGTGCCACCTTTCCCATTGTGCCTGTATCAGAACAAATGTTCTATTTCATGATTCCGATACAGGTCTATAAGAACTTTAAATATATTTTTTTTATTTATTGTGATATATATATATATATATATATATATATATATATATATATATATATAGTATATATATAGTATATATATATATATATATATATATATATATATATATATATTAATTATATATATTATATATAATATATATTATATATACGTATATTATAATATATTAATATATATATATTATATATATATATTATATATATATATATATATATCTTAATATATATTATATATATATTATATATATATATATATATATATATATATATATATATATATATATAGTAATACTTAGGAAGCAAACTCTCCCCTCTTTTTTAAGGGGGTGGGGCCTTAAACCAAATAATTTAATTTTCTAAATGAAAATTTATGTAATGTAATTAGTTTAAATAGTTGGTAATTGAATCTTCATTATCCAAACTTTGCAGATACAAATTATTGTAATTTCTTTATTTATATAATTAAACAATGGCGCAAGGACCACAGAAGAAATATTAACGACAAAGAGCTCATTCAAATCCTATGGCAGATCACACCTTTGAGTAGTAAGTATTGTAAGCATTTGCTCAACATTTAATAACTTGTGTTTAGGAGCGCACTGGATTTTAAATTATATTTTAGGACAGGGTTAAATTATTGCTCTGGGCTGAGCCTAATTTCCCCCCCCCCTCCCAAAAAGGACAAAATTCGTAATTTTCAGCCGATTTTGACCAAATAAACACCAAACTAGCTTTTTCTGACGTCTTAAACTTCGTTTTCGAGTGTTTTTCTGTGTCTGTACTCTGTAGTCATTGTTTTGGTATTTTCAATTTTTGAAAACCTATGTTTTTGGCATTTGTCAATTCACCTCCAACAATATTTTTCGAAATTACTTCAAACTTGAAATATACAAAGATTGGACTATTATCTAAATTATGTAGGAACAGAATTTTGATATTTGACCCCATATCTGAGCAATGATCGATTTTCAAAACCTACTATATTTGGGTTTTCAAATTGAAAAATTGGGATATTTTTTTCTTCTTTTTATTCGATCTGCATGAAATTTTCAGGACATTTGTAGTCGATGGAGATACACATTTTTTTATTTAGATAATTTCTTTGTATATGCAGTAGTTTTGGATTTGTTCTTGGAACAAATTTAATTTTTTTTTTTTTTTTTTTTTGGAAATTTGAAAAAAAAAATTCTTTTGAGTATACAAAAAAATTATCTAAATTAAAAAGATGTATCTCGCCCGACTATACAAGCCCTGACAATTTGATGTTAATCTTATAAGTAGGATAGAAAATATTTCACTTTTCAAAATTTTATTTGGGAAAAGTGAAATATTGATATATTGATATGAAAAACTACAGTTTGGTGTTTATTTGGTCATAATCGGCTGCAAATTACTTTATGTTCATTTTTAGGGAGAAAATTGGGCTCAGCTCAGAGCAATAATTGGACCCTGACCTATATGGGAGATACAGAATTAACCTGACAGGAAAAATTATTCAACTGACTCAAATTATTAAAATGTTGTCTATGATATATAGTGCACCCATAGTTATTTTATAATTGTTTGTATATTCCTGTCTCATTTTGTATTTGTATGGATTTTGAAGCTGGTCTTTAACTAGTATTGAATATATTTAAATTTTAGTCTTGAATTATATTATTACTGTTAATTGTTTCTTACTAAGCTTTTGAATTCATAAGGTAAATTTGAATTTTAGTATTGACACACAGTAATATTTTTCTACTGCTGATAAGTAATATAGCTCATATTTTTTGATAATATATCACTATATACTTATTCATACTATATTCTATTTATTAAAATATACCCTCTTTTCTTATATAATATATATTTTTTAAAATCTCTTTTCTTGATTTATCAACTGAAGCCCTGTGAGTCCACAGGATTTTGATTGGTCAGCTCTTTATCCAAAATATTTTATAAATCAAGAAACGAAGGGAAAGAAAGTGGAATTTGCAGATATTGGTTGCGGATATGGAGGACTTTTAGGTAAGTTATTTTAATAAGTATTTAGTAGTTATTTTAATGTGTGTGTGTGTGTGTGTTGGGAATCGACTGACTGGGAAACCTACGAAAAAGTGGATTGAGTTGGTCAGAGAGTGCCTGAAGGAAAGGAATATGAACTTAGAAGTAGCTAGAAGAATGGTGCGGTTTGAGAGGGGGGGGGGGTGATGGTTGTGGGCTAGGCCCAAGGGGATAACCCTGGCATTGGCGAGATACCAGTGAAGGGGTCTATCGCAATGTTGTGAAGCTCATGGGTGGATTTTTTTTTTGATGCGATGGGTTCGACCATGAGGGGGAGGGAAGTGGGCTTACGTCATGTTCTTCTTCTTAACTATTCTGTTTCCCGTGTATGTTGTGCACACCAGCCCCAATCTGTGGGGAAGATAAAGAAAAATATTTTAAAAATTAAATATTTTCGAGGTAAAGTAGCTATGGTATTTGTATTAATGAAAACTAAAATTTTAATAATGAAGACAAAATTAAAAAGTAAAATTTCTTTAATAATTTAATATGTTGAATTTTCTATATAATAAAAAGTAAAATTAATAATAAAAATTAAAATGTAAAATTCTTTAATAATTTAATATGTTGAATTTTCTATATAATAAAACCTCATGAATTTCATCACGAAAACAAAGGGAACTCTGGTTCAGAGTTTTATGGATTATTTTGATATGAATTTTCAATAATGTAATTTATTGATCACAATATCAAATGATCGCGTATCTATCGGTCAGTGTCTTTTAAAATATTATTCTTATTAGCAATAAAGTTTATCTTTTAAATGTAATACGAATAAAGCAAGTTTTGTTATATATAATTAAAATTTCTTATTACTTTTTCTTTTTCAGTTGCCCTGTCGCCATTATTCCCTGACACTCTTATGCTTGGTATGGAAATTAGGGTCAAAGTATCTGATTATGTTATAGATAGAATCGCCACTTTAAGGGAAGCATCAGAAGAATCAAATGGTTATCAAAATGTAGCTTGCATTAGATCAAATGCTATGAAATATTTACCAAATTTTTTCACAAAAGGCCAGGTAACTTTAAATGTTTCTAACTACTTGTTCGTAGGGAATGATTATTACTCTTTACGAATAGCAAATCTTAATATATTTCAAAAGTTGAATTGTTTAATATTTTCTAAAATTAAATATTGATATTTAATACCATTAAAACGAAACTACCATTAACGTGCTTTTGTCAGCACGGGGGACTGGTAAAAAGTCGAGCTTTGAGGCCGGGTATCCTTCAACCTGACGCCAAATGCACTCCGGCAAGTTTTGTTTCATGTCCCCAGAAAGATAAAACTCCCACTCCCATGCAGAGGATTGAACCCGCAACCTCTCGTGGGGATAAAAGGCAATGAGTCAACCACTGTGCCACAAGGCGCTCTGATTATTGAAATTTTAAATTGATTTTTAAAGTTTTTTTAAGTTCATAGGAATATATTTAACTATCAGTTAATTAGTTGGCTGAGAATGTGAATTTTTATGGTTTGGAGGCATTTTTTTTTTTTTTTGGTTATTTTTATACTGCACTACTATGCTTATTAAAGCGAGTTTGCAAGATGAAGTTGAATAGATACATGGTAATTTTTTTTTAAATATATTGCAGTTATCAAAAATGTTTTTCCTGTTTCCGGATCCCCATTTTAAGAGATCAAAACACAAGTGGAGAATTATTAACAAAAATTTATTAGCAGAATATGCATACGTTTTGAGAGAAGGAGTAAGTAATGGTATTCTTATTATAAAAATATTATTTGAACTAGGGCCTAATGTACACCCTCACAACTCACTACATCAAAATGTGGAACATCCACGGACATACAAGATCTGATTAATGCCTGTGGCAAGCATATTCTTAGCACAGCAGCACACCTTATGTAAAGAAGTAAACCATAGTCACACAAGAAAACTAATAATTAAATTTGAGCTTAATCTACTAGTAGATTAGTAAAGAAATGAGGACAAATTTTTTTAAATTGTAAAAACGAGAGTATTCTTATGATAACTGGTGTACATCATAGATAAAATTTTATATAGATTAACCTCATTAAATCGTATGGATACATGGAATGTCAGAGGAATAAATGTTGAGGAGAAGAGGAGAGAGGTGATGGATGTATTTAGAAGGGGCAAATTTGATTTGCTCGCTGTGACTGAGACGAAAATGAAAGGAAACTGTGAAAATGAGTGGTGTGGTGTGAAACGTGTGTGTGCTGGTGTGGAAAGGAATGAGAGGGGAGAAGGAGTTGACAGTTTGATGAAATGACTTGTATGAATACTGAAACTATAGTGGGCTTTGTGTGTGCAGGTCTGGAATTTAGTGATTAAAATTTAGTTGATAAGGTCAAAATTGTGTGTGTGGATTTTGTGAGCGTATGGTCCATCTGAGGGAAACGTTGGAGAGTACGATTTTTTTGGATAATCTGAATGATGTTTTGGATAGGGTGAGTAGGAGCTTCAGATTGATAGTGTTGGGGGACCTGTATGGTTGGATAGGTGATCAAAAATGAGATGGTATAACAGGTGGTTTTGGGTTGTCGGGAGAAAATGAGAATGGTAGGAAGGTGATTGATTTCTGTGAGAAGAGAGGTATGTGTGTAAGTAATACTTTCTTTAAACACAAAGTACATCATAGACCTCACTAGAGTTGGTTGTTGGTAGAGATGGTGTTGAAGTGAAGAAAAGTATGATTGATTTGTGTTGGTGAAGGATATTTGAAGTATGTATTGGATGTTAAATCAGCGAGGGGTTTAGGAATGTGATTATGGGATCATTATGTTGTTCTATGTAAAATTAAGTTAGTGGGGGCTTGGATGGAGAGGAAGGTGATACGGAAGGAAGTGGGTAAAATTAAGAGTGAGAAGATTAAGTGAAAGAAAAAAAAAAGTAATAAGGATAAGTATGTAAGAATGCTCATAAAGTAAATCAGTTGAATGTGAACAAGTTGAAACTGAACAAATTTAGAGGCAAATGAAGAGGGAAAATGATTGTTAAGCAGTGCAAAAGAAACATATATTGGATGTGCTAAGTAGGAAGGCCAGAGTAATTAGCAGTGAGTAGTGGAATGAAGAGGTGATGCAAGCGGTTAAAAGTAAAAAAGAAGCGTGGTTGAATGTACCAAAAGCCAGTGATGAGGTTTCAAAAGAAAGATGTTTGGAATTATATTATGAAGGAAAAAGAAATGTTAAAAGGTGCATAAGTAGGAGAAAAGAAGAGGTAAATGAACAGTTTGGAAGGAGGATGAATGGGGACTTACAAGGGAATAGGAAGCGCGAAAGGTTAAGAATGAGAATAAGGGGAACCTGCTCAGAATAATGAATAGGGATGGTGCTTTTGCAACTAATGAAATGGATGTGAGGGGAGTGTGGAAAGAAAACTTCGAAAATCTGTATAATATTGGCAGTAATGAAGAAGTGATCGTGAATGTGTGTGGGTTTGATGGTGCAAGAAGGAATAGGTATTTTGGGGATGAATATATTAGCAAGGAGGAGGTAATGGGTAGAGTGAGAAAGTTGAAGAATGGTAAATCTGCAGATAAAGATGAAATTACTGGTGAAATGATAAAGAACGGAGGCGAGATGGTGATTGATTGGATCTGGAATTTGTTTAATAAAGCGTTTATGGAGGGTATAGTTCCGAGGGATTGGAGGAGAGCAGTAATATGACCCTTATATAAGGGTAAGGGAGATAAAGGGAACTGTAGAAATTATAGGAGAATTAGTTTATTAAGTATTGTAGGGAAGATATATGCTGATATTTTGGTCGAAAGAGTGCGTCGAGTGACTGAAGGACTGATTGGTGAAAAACAAGGTGCGTTTAGGAGTGGTAGAGGATGTGTGGATCAAATCTTTACATTGAAGCAAATGATTGAGAAAAATGAGGGAGAAGAAGAATAAATTGTATCTAGGTTTTATGGATTTGCAACAGGCATATGATAGGGTTAATAGGGAAGCTCTATGGCCGGGTGTTAGTGATATATGGTGTTGGTGGTAGGCTTCTGAATTTAATCAAAAGTATGTATGACGATAGTGAGGCGTGTGTAAGAAATAAATGGTGTCCAAAAGTGATGATTGGTTTAGTATTATGCGGAGGTGAGGCATGGTTGTGTTATGTCTCTTGGTTATTCAATTTGTATATGGATAGGGGTTATGAAAGAATTAGAGGTGGGGGTGGCAGGAAATGGTGTTAAGAATGATGGAGAATGAAAAAGAATGGATGTGATGGAGGGTGCCCTACCTATTATATGCGGATGATTTGGTTTTGTGTGGCGAATCTAAAGACAGTTTGAGAGGATTGGTAGAGAGATTTGGCAGGGTGTGTAAAAGGAGGAGTTTGAAAGTAAACGTGGATAAGAGTAAGGTTATGGTTGTGAGTGAGGACACTCCTCAGTGTGAGAGAGAGAGAGAGAGATTATGTTAGATGGTGACAGCTGGAACAAGTGTCTGAGTTTAAATATTTAGGGTATATGTTGGATGAGAAGGGGAACTGGATGATGCAGAGTGTAGTAGGAAAGTTGTGAAGAGTAGGAAGGAAAGGTGGCACTGGTGCAATTAATCGTTGGTGAATGCAAAGGGACGGCTAAGTCTTGGATGCGCTAGGGTCTTACATGAGGATATGTTGTTACCTGTGTTATTGTATAGTAGTGAGACTATGGTCTGGAAAAAGAATTATAGATCTAAAGTTCAATGTATTCAGATGGACAATCTTAGGGGCGTTCTAGGTGTGAGAAGAATTGATAAAATGAGGAATGAACGTATTAGAGCGCTGTGTGGTGTGAATAAAGGGGTAAACGTGAGAATAAATGAAAGTATGTTGAGATGGTTTGGTCATGTGGAAAGGATGAATGATAGTCGGCTGGTTAAGCGGATGTATAGTGGCAAGTATGTTGGGAACCGACCGGCTGGGAGATCGAAGAAAAAGTAGATTGAGTCAGTAAACGAATGTCTGAAGGAGAGAAATGTGAGTTTGGCAGAGGTGAGAATAAAGGTGCATAATAGGAGAGAATGGCGGGGTTTTGTGAGGGGGTATGGTTGTGGCCCACCTGGGTCAAGGGATGAACCCTTACACTGACGATCTACCATAGTGAGGGTCCGTCGCGGTCCCGTGAAGCTCTAGGGTGGATTTTTTGACTGCGACAAGTTCTTACTAATTAATGGTACTGAGGGGGCGGTAAGACTGGGCTTTCTTTTCGACTTTTGTCATATTCTTCTACTGCTTTTCTTTTCCGATGCATGTTACGCACCTTACCCAGTCTTGGGGAGAAAAAGGTAGATGATGAAGAAGAAGAATTAACTTGATAAAAGGAAATACGAGAATTAGATGCAAAATAATGTTTGTGTAATTTTTGATACAATTAGGCGAAATGTTTTTCTTTAGTAAGCAATTTAAATTAAAAAAAAAAAACTCATAAATTTGTTACAATTTTTTATGTTAAATGGTTTATCAAAGTTCTATTATTGCCATTGACCACAATTCACAAGGATTTAATTTATTTTATTTTACATTCCATTTCATTTGATATGGTGACCGATTTATTGATTGTACAATATTTCAGGGTCTCGTTTATACCATAACTGATGTTGAAGACTTGCATCATTGGATGAAATATCACTTCTGTAATCATCCATTATTCGAACAAGTTCCCAAAGAAGAAATGGTAAGTAAATTCAAGCCCCCCCCAAAAACTGTAAATACTTACATATTTGGACTTATTGTAGTACGTTTTTCTTTTACAAGTATCAGATCTTGGAATGTGTGTTCGATAACAGCTCGTGGTAGTAAGAATATAAATCGAGATGAATGCATGCTCACGTGAAATTTCGAAACGCCTAATAGTTTCATAAGGTATTATTCTTAAGACAGGGACACACATGTGGTGTCCACCGAACAGTTAAGATGAATAGTCAAATACCATACGTGTTGATGGGTAATTTTTGGCTAATAAACGCAAATGTATTTCAATAGTTTAATAGTAGAATGATTGGTTTTAGTTAGTGATTTTTTTTTCTTGTAGTGTTCTATTTACTCTTTTAATTAGTGCTTATAATTTTTTTTTAGGATAAAGATCCAGTGGTAGAAAAAATCTACGATAGTACAGAAGAGGGTAAAAAAGTTTCAAGAAACAATGGAGATAAATTTTTAGCAGTTTTTATGAGAATTCAAGACCCTTTAAGTAACAGTTGACAGCTTATTTATTAAGGAACGTTTAAAAATATTACTTTATACAAAATTTATTTTTTTAATACTTTAATAAATGTATCTCTCGGAACTTCTATGTTACCAATCATTTTCATTTTTTTCTTTCCTTCAGCTTGGTTCTTGAGTAGTTTCATTTTACGAGTCACACCTCCCCCATACTGAAAAAAAAAAAAAATTTGTAAGAACAATAAATTAATAAATTTAAATTATACACATTGTTCAAAAGCAACTAACACATTTTTCCCATTTGGTTCATTAACTCTATAGTTAGAGCTCTCTGGACCAAACGTAAAGTCTACCGGTTATTGTGAGTGACCTCCAATTTCAAAGCATTTTAAGAAATCTGGCGGTAATGTCGAGTTAATAACGCGATACCACATGTGCAACGACCGATTCTTGTCTGCCAGTCATTTTGATGTTTTACTACATCCACTCACAATCAGTGACAGACTGTACATTCGGTTTGGACTCCCCCTTAAAATAGTTCCTATGAGATTGACCGTATTTCCGGGTTGTATGCTATGTATAAGACGAAGTTTAGAGGGTATAAAACTTCAATGAATTATAAAGGATCGCACCTTTATTCTTTACTTAACCGTACAAGCACCATTCAGCTAATATAAAAATAAACTTACGCATTTTGCCACTACATCCTTCTTAACTGCCCTTATAGTTTCCCTAGCGATTATTTTGCTGTTAATAACCGCTTGAATTGCAATCTGGTATGGAAAAAAAAATATTTAAATTATAAATGGATTAAATTGATAAATTAGATTTAAGTTTTAATACTATCATTTAATTCTCAAAATTTAAAGCATAACTGCAAACAAAACAAAAATTCCTAAGAAAATATTTTTATAAATCTAATCCAAATATTTGATTACCTTTTCTGTAGATTAACCTGGCATAATACTACATTCAGGAATTTACAAACTAATGTAAAGATTTAACATACTACTACTACAAAAGAGTAGAATTATTACCTGAAATAACTGCCTGGGTAGAGTTTCTGCCAATTTAAGACATATTTTCCTTCCCAGTACTTGAGCTTTACTTTTATGTACAATAAAGGAGAGTTCCTCCACCAAATTTCCATTTAGCTTTATTCCAATCTGAGGAAAAACAATAATATTCATCATTACCCACCTTCTCTCCCCAAGACTAGGGGTAAGGTGCGTAGCATGCACTGGAAACAGAAAAGTAGCAGAAGAATATGACGCAAGTCGAAAAGAAGGCCCAGCCTTACCGCCCTCCCTTTATACCTAGTGAGAACTCGTCACAGTCAGAAAATCCACCCTAGAGCTTCACTTGATCACGACGGACCCTCACTATGGCATTTCGTCAATGTAGGGTTCATCCCTTGGCCTAGGTGGGGCACAACCATACACCCCCTCACAAAACCCAACCATTCACTCCTATTATGTCCCTTTCTCAATCCACTTTTTCTTCGGTCTCCCACACGGTCGATTTCCAGCACAATCACCACTACACATACGCTTAACCAACCGACTATCATCCATCCTTTCCACATGGCCAAACCATCTCATTTCATTTATTCTCTCATTTACCCCTTTATTCACACCACACAACTCTCTAATACGTTCATTCTTCATTTCATCAATTCTTCTCACATCTAACACGCCTCTAAGATTGTCCATCTGAACTCATTGTACTTTAGATCTATACCAATTATTCCAAACCATAGTCTCACGAGGCCACATCCACAGCCTACCTTTTGGGGTGAGGTACAGGAGGTTGTGTGGGTCTCTGGTTTGTAACCTGTTGTGGAGAGAAGGATTACCTTTCCTTATGAAATATACACCATTCCAGCCCATCCGGTTATTTACTTTCGTTTTATTGTTACACCTGCTCATTTATGGAGACGAAGTTTGTGGTTTAAATTTTTTTAATAGAAAAGTCTATTAAAAAACGTTATTAAACGAAGGAGAGAATAATAATTCCCATCTGTCGAGTTCCCAGCCTGACCCCACCTCGTCCCTACTACTTCTAGACCAGCAGGTACTTCCGCTTTTCTTCTCCTACACCTGAAGGTCCAATGCATAACTTCAGCTGGGATGCCCCTAACACCCCAGGTGCTGCCAAAACGATTAGGGCAATCCCGCAAAGGTGCCTCCCGTCAAAGTCGTTTTCATTCTTTTACTCCATATGTTGCTCCCCCTCCGGGAATGCCAGCTGATGCATCATTCCCTATATATATTACTTATTGCGATCCACTACATCCAAAGCTCTCACTGAGCAAAGAACCATTCTTCTTAGCGATGCACTTGGAAATGCTTTAGGAGTTGAAGACCCCCCCCCCCCAGTCACATTAATGAGAAATGGGTCCCTTCTCGTTCAAGTTACTACCAGCAATCAAAGTTCTATTTTGTCATCCTTAACGTCTCTCGGAAACATTCCTCTTATTTCCATTCCTGATGAAATAAGAAACACATCCAAAGGCACTATTTATCCTTTAGAACAGAAAGACTTAAGATACTGCTGTCATTAAACTCTTGAAAACGACTTGTCATCGCGTGCTTGACCTATTACGACGTCATCTCGCCTCAAAATCTTGGGGTGCTGATCGCAAGTCCCTTTTACGTCTTTACATCGCCCTAATCCGATCGAAACTGGATTACGGCTACGTAGTATATGGTCAGACCTCCCCAACTCTACTACATCTGTCAGATCCCATCCAAAACGAAGCAATCCATATCTCCACTGGAGCCTTCCGATTGTCTCCCTGGGTGAGCCTTGAAATTGAATCTGATGTAATGCCATTCTCTCTCTTCGAAGGGAATACATCATGTGCACAAGTTATCTTCGCTTTCAAACCTCAATACCATCTACTCTGACACCTGATTCTGCGAGAGACATATCAGAATCCTCCTTACTGGCCATTTGCAATCACAGTTTATAACAGTCTCGTGAAGCCTCAAGGTGGATTATTCTGATTGCGACGATTTCTCACTGGGGATATAAAGGGGACGGTAAAAGGGGGAGGGGGTGCTTTCTTTTTGACTTACGTTATGTTCTTCTACTACTTTTCTGTTCCGGTGTATGCTACACACCTCACCCCCAGTCTGGGGATAGGAGGAAGATGATAATAATAATAATAATAATAATAATAATAATAATAATATTATATTATATATATATATATATATATATATATATATATATATATATATATATATATATATATATATATATATATATATATATATATATATATATATATATACCACATATATATATATATATATCATATATATATATATATCTTTCTTTCTTTTTTTTTTTCTTTCTTTATCTACCTTATTTTCCCAAGATTGGGAGTAAGGAGCGCTACAAGCATCGGAAAGAAAAGCAGTAGGAGAGTATGACAAATGTCGAAAAGAAAGCCCAGCCTTACCGCCCCCTCTGTACCATTAATTAGTGAAAGCTCGTCACAGACAGAAAATCCACCCTAAAGCTTCATGGGACCGCGACGGACCCTCACTATGGTAAATCGTCAATGTAAGGGTTCATCCTTGGCCCCAGGTGGGGCCCACAACCATGCCCATACAAAGCCGCCCATTTATTTACTCCAATAAGTGCACCTTTATTCTCGCCTCTCTGCCAAACTCTCACACATTTCTCTCTTCCAGACATTCGTTCACCGACTCAGTCCACTTTCTCTTCGGTCTCCAGCCGGTCGGTTCCCAACACACTCTCCACTATACATCCGCTTAACCAACCGACTATCATTCATCCTTTCCACGTGACCAAACCATTTCAACATACTTTCAATTTATTCTCTCATTTACGCCTTTCTTCACACCACACAACTCTCTAATACGTTCATTCCTCATTTTATTAATTCTTCTCACACCTAGCATGCCCCTAAGATTGTCCATCTGAACACATTGAACTTTAGATCTATACTTCTTATTCCAGACCATAGTCTCACTACCATACAATAACACAGGTAACAACATACCCTCATGTAAGACTCTAGCGCACTCAAGACTTAGTCCCTTTACATTCACCAACGATTTAATTGCACCAGCAACCTTCCTGCCATTCACAACTTTCTACTACACTCTGCATCATCCGTTCCCTTCTCATCAACATATACCCTAAATATTTAAACTCAGACACTTGCTCCAGCTGCTCACCATCTAACATAACTTCACACTGAGGACTGTCCTCACTCACAACCATAACCTTACTCTTATCTAGGTTTACTTTCAAACCCCTCCTTTTACATACCCTGCCAAATCTCTCTACCAATCCTCTCAAAACTCTCTTCAGATTCGCCACACAGAACCAAATCATCCGCATATAATAGGTAGGGCACCCTCACTCATCTCCATTCTCCATCATTCTAACACCATTTCCTGCCATCCCCACCTCGAATTCTTTCATAACCCCATCCATATACAAATTGAATAACAAAGGAGATATAACACAACCCTGTCTCACTCCGCTATTAATCCTAAACCAATCACCATTGACACCATTTATTCTTACACACGCTTCACTATCGTATACATACTTTTGATTCCATTCAGAAACCTACCACCAACACCATATATCCCCGCTAATACCTGCCATAAAGCTTCCCTATTAACTCTATCCCATACGCCTGTTGTAAATCCATAAAAACCTAAATATAATTATTCTTCTTCTCCCTCATTTTTCTCAATCATTTTGTTTCAGTGGCAAGTTTGATCCACACATCGCAATCATAAACACATCGATCTTTACTAATCAGTCCCTCAGTCACTCGGCACACTCGATTAAAATACCAGCATATACCTTCCTACAACCTCAATAAAACTTATTCCCCTATAATTTCTACAGTTCCCATTTTATATATATATACTTTATATATATATATATATATATATATATATATATATATATATATATATATCTTTTGTGTATAAATATATATATATACATACATATATAACATATATATATATGGAATAATATATAAATCTAAACCAATACCATTGACACCATTTATTCATATATATATATCAGGGTTGGGTTCAAGTACAAGTACTTGTACTTGTACTTGTACTTAAGTACATTTTTTGGAGTACTTGTACTTGCAGTTTCTAAAACCAGTGTACTTGTACTTGTACTTGAGAATTTTGTACTTGGTACATGTGCTTGGTACTTGCAAGTACTTTTGGCATTTTTAACTTGCCAATATATATTTTTTTTTTTTTTATCATTTTCCTACGATATGTATTCTGAATAAATTTCCATTTACGAATATAAAGTATGTCATTATATATATATATATATATATATATATATATATATATATATATATATATCTTTCTATATATATATATATATATATATATATATATATATATATATATATGCTATATATATATTATATACTAATATAATATATATATATATATATATATATTAAGGGATAGGCCGGAGAAGTTAAAACCGGATACCGGATACCGGATATCCGGCCAGATATTCGGTCGGATATCCGGCAGTCTGTTATATATATACCGGTTTATGATAAAGGTATAGGATAAGGAGTCCACATATTCTGAAAAATTCTAAGTCCAAATCAATATATCGATATGTATATATAGGTCTATATATTACCTATTATATTACATATATTATATTATATATTATATTATATTATTAATATTATTATATATTATATATATATATAATTAATAATATTATATATACATATCGATATTGATTTTGGACTTAAATTTTTTATATATTTTTTTATTTATTTCTACAACACTCACGTAAAAATATATTTATATATATATATATATATATATATATATATATATATATATATATATATATAAATATATATATATATATATATATATTATATATATATATATATATATATATATATATATATATAATATATATATATATATATATATATATATATATATATATATATATATATATATATATATATATATATATACTGCTGCTGCTGCTGCTATTATGTACAGGGTGTCTCACGAGTTATGTTACACGGTGTATCACTGTACGGGATGTTTAAGTATGAAAATGTGTAAGAATATAAGTTCGATTATTTAATTCATTAAGGAGGATGGGATATGTTACGTTGGTGTCTGAGCACGCGCAATACGAAAACCGCTCACAAACATGCAAATGTCGAATGGGATGATATATTTTTATGGCTTCTGTGAAATGCGCATAAAAAATGAGGTGGGCTCTTCCTCTCGACATTTTTGATACGGTTCTTAGTTTCCAGGCAATGTAGTCATAACGCGTCAATGTCACCAACAATAGTTTTAAACGTGAATGTGAAAAGGTTGAAGAAAACAATGGTATTCAAGACAGCTCATAATATCGATAAATCTAATGTAATAACGTTGTTAATAGTATCATAACAAATTTACACCTATGAATCTTATCACAGCATGCCAAAAGGAAGAAGAACGTCAGGTCGTTTCAACATACATACAGTATTTACAAATGTTGTTCAAAGACGCCTCCATCCATGCGAATACATGCCTCAGCCCTCTGGCGCCAGGTTTCATTGCATGCCAATGAGTGATGCCTGGATTCCCCTCCATGCGTTGGTTATTCGACGACGAAGATCATCGGGCGAGTTTACTGGGTCATTAAACCCACATACATGGTATGTTTGAGATACCCCCCACAGAAAGTAGTCCAGTGGTGTTATTAAGTCGGGTGAACGCGCAGGCCATAAATGGACCAGATCTTCCGATCCATTTTCCCGGAAGGTTCTGTCGAGGTAGGTCGTCATTATAGCTGCATTATGTACTGGGCACCATCATGTTAGTAATATATTCTTCCTTGTGATCTTAAGGTATATCCTCAGGAGGGTCAACAAGGACGGTCTGCGAGGAAATGGAGGTAACGCTGTCCTGTCAAATTTCCCTCGAAGAACTAAGGCCCGATAATCCTAATATTGAGTATACCACACCAAACGTTGACTGAGTATGAGACCTGGTGATGGCTAGTGAATATTATATGGGGGTTTGTTTCCGCCCAATGTCGGAAGTTCCACCTGTTATACATACCGTTATTGGTAAAGCGAGATTCATCGGTCCATAAGATATTTCCCAATAAGTCCGGTACATCCATTAGAAGGCAATCAATGACAGCCAGGAATTCCAGCTGCCCTTTTTGTCTTCACGATGCAAACCATGTACAATGTATGGCCTATATGGATACATGTTGTATGCAACACGAAAATCCGTCGTATGGTTTCCTTCGATATTCCCAAGACCGAACTAGCCTGCCGTAATGGGGACGTTGGATTTTCTCATGGGTGTATAACAGAACGTCCAGTTCGACGTCGAATGTACGGACACGACCTCCCTCCCGTATGTGATGAGGGGTAGAACTATCGACCCTGTACCTTGAAACCGTCTGTAAACTCTATGGAATGCCATGGGGCTCGG
>JABUQX010094139.1:0-7500 GCA_015478945.1 Trachelipus rathkii
TTTAACTTTCATCTATTATTTCCTCCTTATTTTATTTGCTGTTCATATGACCCTAAATTTAAAATTTTTTAAATAAACAACACGATGTCTGTGTATTCCCATCCCAACCCCGATTCCACTGAAATTTAACATCATCACATACTTTAACATTCTTCTTCATACTCTCTCTTACCTACACCAACTCTCGTAAACTTGTAGATAGAAATGTTTTCGGAAAAAAAAAAGATTTACTCTATAAGCCATAATATAGACGGACTTGTATCTTATACTTACCTTACCTTCTTATTGATTCTCTAGCAACCAAAAGGCACCTCTGCTAATACATCCCTCGTTTCTCTGCGATACTCAGCTATACCAAACAATTCAACCAGAATTAAATCTTGAAGCCCCATCACCCCAATCGCAGAATATGCGTATTGTCCCAGAAGTCTCACTTCCTAAATCCCTTCAAGGATGAATTTCATTGGGCACAACCACAAAATACCTGCTTGCTCAAATTTTGGAGATTTGAGGCATCAAAATTGTGAATTTACACAAACAAAAATTCCACATAGTTCTTTCTGTCTTCAAGATCACTCATCTCTCTTTCTAGTTCAATATTAGGTGGAATTTAAATTTATTGATTAATTTCAACTTTTCCTTACTGTTGATTATATGAGTACAAACACTCCATATATTAAGAGGTACAATTGCTTTATCATTTATTGAAAATGTACTGGCATTGTTTTGATAAAGAGAAGAAAAATGGGGGGAGAAAACAAAATTGCAATAACATCAATGAATAATACTTTTTAAAACACCTTTTGCATCAGCATTAAGGGATATAAGAAATTGATATAACAAAAAAATTTGAGTGCTCAAAGGAGTGTTCTTCTACCTGGAATAGAGAAAAGCAACGAGTATTATAAAAAAAAATATTATGGTTTACCATCGTCCTGTTGTGAAAAATAGTGAACATTGAAAGGATGCCTCTATGTTACCCGTTAGTTCACAAATGTGTCCTTCAAAACTATATTAGAAGGGAAGCGTAGCCCTTACACGAAATGTCCGAAATATTTGTCGAAGCCATGACGATACACAAGCATGGTGGGAATTAAAAGATACCGATGGCAAAAGTCTGAAAACAGCGATTTATGGCGTATTGTATCAGACCTCGCACGTTCTCCAGAGAATTACAACAACATATGATGCATTGGAGACCAGGTTGATTGACAATTCTTCTCAATTTTTTAATAACGCCATCGAATTCAATCACCAACCCATAAATAATATTAGCAAATCCAGAATAAAATTTAAAAAGTGGAAAAACATAATTTAAATTTTTTGAAACCTTTTTTAGAAATCTGTTATTGGTTTAACAATAAATTTTTTTTCTGTTAATAGACCAATTTACATATAATATATTGTATAAATATATAAAATAATATAATATAGATTATATATAATATACAAACGCGGGTGCAGTATGCTAACGGACGTCGACAACAATTTCTACCCGCAAAAAAAAAAAAACAGAACAGAGGAAGGGCGAGGAGATCAATACTTATATATTATATATAATTAATATATATAATGTTAATATATATTATTATAATTATAATATATATATTAATTACTATTAGTATTAATATATATTTGTTTAATTATATATATATATATAT
Organism: Trachelipus rathkii; assembly: GCA_015478945.1. Lineage (NCBI taxonomy): Eukaryota > Metazoa > Arthropoda > Malacostraca > Isopoda > Trachelipodidae > Trachelipus > Trachelipus rathkii. Next base: position 1,662 of record JABUQX010094139.1, read on the forward strand.
TATATATATTATATGTATATATTATATAATATATAATATATTAATATATATTATATTATATGATATATATATATATTATATATTAATATATAATATTAATATATATATATATACTTATCAAAAATCAAAAGAACTTTTTACTACTCGGGCTCCTCTATCCTTCTCTCTCTCTCTCTATAATAATATATCTAATAATAGTTATAATATATTATATATATAATAATATATATATATATTTATATATATAATATAATTACTATTAATATAAGATATATAATATATTATATATCTATATATATTTTATATATATTATATAATAATTTATATATATATATTTATATATAATAACTTATATATATATTATATATAGTATCATTATATTTATATAATATATAATTTATATATATTATAATTATAATAATATATTATATATATTATTATATTATATATATAATATATATTATATAATATATATAGTATATATAAGTGATGTAATTATAAATTATATATATTATATATTATACTAATATATATTATAATATAATATATAAATATACTATATATGTAGTATAATATATAACTATAATATATATAAGTATATATATATAGTATATATATATTTACACCCAAAAATATTCACATTAGATACTTCAGTTATTGCTATTTGACAGTTTTATTTAAGTTATAATTGATTCGATGGGTGAGTAAATGTTTATTATTTCTTTCATATTTTTTTATTTATATATATTATTATATTATATATTATTCATTTATTAATATTATTATGATTTTATTTATTATTATTATTATTATAATTATTATATATCTATTATTAACATTATTTTATATTATTATCTTTATATTTATATTATTCTTATTTATATTATTTTTTAGAATTTTAATTTTAATTATATTTATTAATTATTTATATTTTTATTTAATATTATAATATGTTATATTAAATATATTATTTATATTTTATTCTTCCAGTAAGACGATGCCAAAGGAATAAATTCAGTATCTGAGATTTAAAGCGATTCAATTATATTTTATACTCCCGGAAATGTTTGGATTAAGAAGCAAATAATGTTTAAATTAAATTTTTTTTTAAATAAAACGAGTTTTTCCAAGATTCCTACACAAGGATAAGTTAAAAAAAACAACTTGATAAAGAAATGAAATTCGAACGAATGTGTAGAGTGTATTGATCTAAAAATTTTCTTCCCTTACATTCCGGAGAAGCCCGAGGTTTCACCTTTTACAATCGGCACGGGTTAACATTATCCAATTGAGCTGAAACTCTTATTCAAATTTTTGTATTAATTTTATAATAAACGTTACTATGATATTATGTATCTAATTCCTCATATGCACCAATATTTCGCAAAAAAAATATCAAATTTTATTGATCACTTAATGAAATCTTAAAGACCCAAACTCTGTCTATAATTGAAACGTCCCTATGCTAAGCGCCGAGCAGCCCGATTACGAGTCACCTTCTGATATAATAATTAATATATATATACTAATATATAATAAGTATATATATTAAATATATTTATATATATATATTATAGTATATATATATCATATATGAGTGGCGAGTGAGGTTTGGTGTAAGAGTACTTCTCTTTCTCCCACTTCACGTAGTGTTGTTTTAGTCACCCAATTCTGTTCAGTCCCCAGGATGTTTGCAGGCAGGAAAGAGCTCCTGGCCTCGCGATTTCGGCAGCGAAAAAACTCGGCCTTCGTGTGTTTAGCGAAGAGCTCTGCTCATCTATGCAGCTGGAAAGCCTTGCTCTTTTTAGCGGAGAAGGAGACTAGCTGTTCTTTGTCAAGCCAGAAGAGGAAGACCCAGACTTGCTTTGTAACCAGGAGGGAAAAGCCAGGCTCTTTGTAAGCATCAAAAGAGGGAAAGCCAGCCTTCTTTGATAACCACAGAGGGAGAGAGCCAAAGGACTACCTTTGTAATCCAGAGGGATGAGACGGTCGCTGTGAAGAGCCTCTTGTAATAGGACTTCGCTTCTTTGTCAAGCCAGAAGGGGTGAGCCGGAGACGAGTGCATATTTGCAGACTGTCTTAGGCTATGTAGTTCCCTTCCGCTGCTGCTGGCTTGGTCCACCTGGTCGGTTAGTGGTAATCTTTGAAGAATCTATTTAATTTACATCCAAAATTAAAATAGTTGGGAAAATAAAACCGAAATTTATTCAGTTATAAAAATATTTCATTAAAAAAACTTCAAAAACAATTAGTTCACAACGACCGGTTTACATGCATTCAAATCTTTTATTTTCTCTTATTTCAAAAATGTTTTTAATTAAAATTCTTATAAAATTCTTACAAAAATTTTTGGGTTAACACCAAATTTTCTGTTTGTAAATTCACAAATTTTGTCAACAAAATCTATTTTATAAATGAAGATGTTATCTAACAAATATCTGTTACAAAAGGGACCTACATATATATCATATTTATACATCATGTCATATTAAATTATGAATTCTTAAGAAAAACACTTTAAAAGTGAAGCTCAAATTTTATTTGTTTAATTTTAAAGTATTTTTAAACAACAAATACTACATTTTAATACATAATTTTAGTAATTATAAAATGTGTTTAGTTGATCTCGAATTGTTATATAATATTTATGTTAATTACTGAACAATGACAGCAAATATATACTAAAAATTCTCTGATTTCAAAAATTGCCAAAAGTAAATCAGAGGTGACATTGGCCTCAAACTTATTCTATGAAAAAGGGGGAATTGCATTTCAACCTTAAATACAGCGTCACCAATTTTTTATATAGTATGATATACCAAATCGCCCACAAATAAGAACATAAAATAAAATAAAATGCTAGTAAAATATGATGTGTTACCAGGATTTAAATTTTTAATTATATATTTATAATGGCTAAATACAAAAGCCTTTAAAAAGCAAAGATAATTCTTTCCTCCAACAAAATAAAAACTATAGATAGGTAACCAGTATGCAGAAATACTCTTTTCTTCTGGTATACTTTTGCATATATAATTTTACTATTTTTTACAAGATATTGTTTAAAGCAAAGATATGAATCTGAGTTGATGAACTAAATTAAAATATCTATTGATAAATATAAAAATAATAATAGCTATTTCATATATATTACATATAAAGTAGAAGTTGTCGATTTAAGATGATTACGAATTTACAGACTTTTGATTCCGCCTACCAAAAATTTTGCTGCAATGTTCGTCTAGCGTATAATGTTCATTTCCGCACTTGGAAAATTTCTATTAATAATTTAAAAGGGAAGCACGTCTAATTTGAATATACGCTTTAAAAGAAGAAATATATATTATTCCTTTAAGAATACATTTTGCTGAAAATCAATAAATAATAGTTTGCTAATATTATAATATATATTATATATATTATATATATATATAATATATATATATTATATATATATATATATAATAGTAATATATATATATAATTAATATTAATATATATATATATATAGTATATATATTTATATAATTACTATATATAGTATAAGAAAACAAAAGACGAAAGAAGCTTGACGGTATCTTTGAATTAGGAACATTCGGTTAACCGAAAACCCATCACTACAGCTAAAACTATAATTAACTATTACAGTTTAAAATAATATTTGAAAGTTAAAAATTAATAATAATAATAATAATAATAATAATAATAATAATAATATAATATAATAAATCAATAATTATTAATAAATATATAATAATAATAATAATAATAATATAATAATAATAATATAATTAATCGAGTGAAGCTAATTTTCATAAAAAATGGTTCTAACGAGAAAAAATAACAAAGGAAACAAAAAATGATAATACAACAATCTAAAAAAACCAAATACTATTCGAAACAATAACTATTACATATACTGTATAGTTGACAGTCTCGGGAAGGTGGGGATATTAATAACGAAAACGACCTTGCTATATAGTAAATTGATCAAGGATGGTGTTGTGTGCAGGCGGTATTTAAAAAAATAAGTTAAATATACATTTGCACAATAGGAACCGTCAATAAAGTAGATTTACACATGGTTTTAAAACGGATTATTAAAGTAGTAAAATAAAAAAAAAAAAAAAATAATCTAAACAAAAATAACTTTAAAATTGAGGATGCTATCTGAGTTAAGTTCCGGCTTTGTACTATGTATAAATCCAAGCTCTACGAGAATCCTCCGCGTCAAGCAAACCTGACCCAAGAGACAACACCTTAAAGCATTCTTTTGAGATGTCATGACGGATTTCTGCAGAATGGGCCCTGATAGCAGAATTCTCAGGTTGAAGTTATATGCGTCTATGTGCTTCTAAATGAAAGACCCAGATGTTTTGAATTCTCAGCTGCAGCTTTACAATCCTGTCTGGCCTATTATAACGGGTTTGGCATCCCACAAGAAAAGAATAAATAACTGAGGACCTCAAACAAGCAAGCAGAATATCCCTTCATTCGTTGAAAAAAAACTTATTCATGTTTACACTGTCAGTTCAATGTCACTGACCAATTCAATAAGATGAGAAAATTTTAAAATAAATTGACTAATTGAAGGTTTTTAACGAGCTTCGGAGTGTTGGGAACCTAATAAGAAACCATCTTAAATAAAACACCTGCATATGTATAAATCCACAGACTGGCTTAGGCGGGAAAAATCTTCAAGAATCTGGTTGACTGTTTGTAAAAGGTGCTCTGAAATAAATTAAATTTAGAAGTTAGAAATTGAAACTTCTTTATGAAAATACATCCAAGCCATGTTGAAATTTGATTAAAGCTCTAAAAATCGGCCAGCGACAGTCCAGACAAGCTTGGCGCTGCAGAGGAGGAAGTGAAAAATTCTGTACAAGCCATAGTGTCGGTGTAGGACTTTCTATTTAAATGGAAGTAGAAAGCCACCCACCATACGTCACTCTGACATCTAAAAAGAGGCAATAGTTCTCATGTTCACCTAATCGATTAACCTAACTAATTAACAGGCTGAAACACTGAATGTAGTCTAAAGAATTGTCAAGGAGACTTTTGTTCTGCGATAAATCAAAAGATAAAATCAGAAAATATCGCAGATTGAAAATCATTAAGTATGATGCTATTATTTTCTAATCAAGATCCTTCGTGGTAGCACAAAAATGCATTGGCAAAAGTGGGGCCAAGTGGTGAGCCCATTGCCATACCATCTATCTTTTTATAAAGTTAGCCATCAAAGAGGAAAATTGTATCATCATCAATGCATTTTTGTGCTACCACGAAAGATCTTGGTTGGAGAACTGCCCCCCAGATTTTAAGCCATTAATCATGAAGTGTGTTGATATTGTTTTCTGTTGATTTTTAGAGAACAAAGTTATCTTACAATTTATAGACTAACTTATCTTTCAACATCAGAATATTAGGTTTAGTATGGAGGACGAGAATGAGAACTCATTGCCCGTTTTAGATGTCAGAGTGCACCGTACTGTGGGTGGCTTTTCTACTTCTATTTATAGAAAGTCTACCACAACTAGGCTTGATAAAAAAACTTAGCATGATTATACAGTAAGGAAGAACTTTTTTATTTAGAAGTTAGCACCTCAATGGCATTACCATATTCTAGGAGGGGAACTACTATAGATAATTGTTACACAGGATCCAGTCAAGGGGCTGAACCTTGACCCTTCGCTCTACAGTTGTACAAAGTATCCCCAAACGGAAGGGTGACGAATTATCCAAAGTAGTTCGTTAAAAACCTTCAAAATTATTACAGGTAGTTTCAATATAGACAAACAAAACTCAAACGGAAGATAATGGCATAACGAGTAAAGAGATC
>JABUQX010094139.1:12500-20000 GCA_015478945.1 Trachelipus rathkii
TAATAATATAATAATAATATAATATAATAATAATAATATAATAATATACATAATAATAATAATAATATAATAATAATAAAATAATAATATAATAGTAATAATAATAATAAATAATAATAATAATAATAATAATAATAATAATAATAAAATAATATAATACTGAACAATATAATAAAATAAAAATAATAATAATATATAATTAATAATAATAATAAAATATAATAATATAATAAAAATAATAATAATATAATAAAAATAATAAATACATAATATAATAATAATAATAAAAATAATAATAATAATATATAATATCATAATAATAATAATATATAATATAATAATACATATAATAATAATAATATAATATAATAATAATATAAAATAATAATATAATAAAAAATAATAATTAATTAATCATACTACTACATATAATAATAATAATAATAATACTAATAAATAATAATAATAATAAAAATAATAAAAATAATAATAATAATAATAATATAATAATTAATAATATATAATATAATAATAATAATAATAATAATAAAATTAATAATAATTAATAATAAATAATAAATAATAATAAAATAATAATAAAACAAGTCCCATTAATTTTAAAAACTTTCAAATAATTTTAGTTAACAGTAAGGTGAATAATATAAATGTAATGATTAATTAAAAACATAAATGTTTTTAATAATTTTATCATTAAATATTAAATATGATGTAAAGCAGTAAAGCAGTAAAGCGTTAAAATAATCCGCTAATTCCCTACTAATCAAAGGTAGCAGGTTGGGTGACTTGATTTACTGTTTTACTGTCTTACGCTCTGTAAAGTATAATGTTTTTAAGTAAAATTTCATTACAATTTTTGTACAAATAAAATGCATTATATATAACAGACACTGTGTTTTTCTTCTTACATTCAATTTTTTAAAATTATAAATTAAAAAAGTCATTAAAACAAAAAAATATAAAAGAACATATTGTTAATAAATATATGATGTAAGCAGTAAACAGTAAAGCAGTAAAACCGTTCTTATTCCCTCTGTTGCTTTCAATTTAGCTATTGATTTATTATTTTTACTGTTTCAAGGTCTGTAAAGTATATGTTTTTAATAAAAAAATGTTAGGATGAAATAAAATTGATGACTCAAAGTATATTTGAAAAGAAATTCTTTGAATAGTTTACATTGATATCATAATTATCGTTCACACGGTAATATAGCGCCTGCGGGAGCCCGCGGCGGTTACGCGGTAATATTGCGCCTGCGGCGGTTACGCGGAAATATTGCGCCTGCGGGCGCACGCGGCGGTACGCGGTAATTATGCGGCCTTGCGGGCGCTAGGCGTTTTCGCGCGGGCACCCTGCGGGTGCGGGGTTTGGTCGCTTTCGCGCGGGATGCGCATGATGCGCCCTGGTGGCCCTCTATGACCTAGGAGAAGCCATCAATATTAGCGCTGTTCTATGATGTAGGGCAGGGTAGGTTAGAAAAGGCTAGAAAATGCTAACTCATAGTAGGAAGCATCCTAGCAACTTATAATATACACCAATCGATTCCTCATACCTTATAACCTAGAGGTAGACACCAATATTAGGGCTATTGGAGAATTGGGCAAAATTACAGGAGGTGTTCAGAGTGTCTGCCCTGTACCTGAGTACATTCGTTACATCGCCGTGCCATTGCCTGTCGGACTCAACCGAACATGCCCTCAATGTGTCTGATTTGATCAAACGCAGCGAATATTCGCTGAATCAGTTCCTTTCTTGTGTTGACTGGGTTAATGTACACAACACTCTTCAATGCCCCAAAGAAATAATCAAGGGGCGTGAGGTCGGGCGATCTTGCAGGCCACGCAACAGGTCCCCCTCTTCCTATCCATTTGTTAGTGTAGACTCTGTTCAGATGCTCCCGGATTTGGTGGCTTAACTGCGCTTGAGCACCCTCATGTTGGAACCACATGTCTCTGCGGGTCGCAGGGGGTATATCGTCCATGAGCTGCGGAAGCGTGTTCCTGAGTAGTTGTAGTAGTTGTAGGCACGCAGGTCCATCCAAACGGTGTGGAATGATGACATGTCCCAGCAGATAATCACCAAGAATTCCACCCCAGATGTTTACGTTAAATTTCGCCTGGTGAACTCTTATGAACATTGCGTGCGAATTGTCCTCGTCCCATATGTGGCTGTTTCTGCTGTTGAAGTAGCCATCACGTGTGAAGCGCGCCTCATCGGTAAACATTATCAATGCTCCGTTGCAGAAACCACCGGGCAAATCCCACACGGGGTGCGAAGTCGTTTGGCCCAAATCCTTGTACTTTCTGTAGGTGGTACGCATTGAGGCTTTGCTCTTGCAAGACCCGAACCACAGACGACTGATTTTAACCCAAGGCATGGGCAATGGCGCGTGTGCTAGTTGACGGGTGGTTGGCGACTCTCTCAAGCACCACTTCTTCAAACGCAGGAGTCCTCGTATTACGCGGTCTTCCACAATGCACCGGGGACGAAGGGTCCCATTATCTCGAAGGCGCTGATGAAGGCGAGCCAAACATTGTGTGGTGGGGGTGATTTCTGTGTGGAAACCGTTTCCCGGTACAGTGAGGTGCACTCTTCGTCATTTCCGTTGCCGCGACCGTAACCACATTATCATGTCGGTTAACTCGGGAAGATGTAGTGATCCATTCGTAATCGATTGCCTACATTGTACTGAATCAACGATGAATTGGGCCAAGGTAAAGTTATTGCCACGTGTTTCCGAAGGACGATTAAGCGTACACACATGTACGCACGCACAATACATTAAAATTGAGTAACCTAAATCGTCGTTAACCTACATGCGACGCTTCACACAACATAAACTAGTGTAACTTACATCATCCGTAACTTTGAAACGAAGCGTTCATAACAACATTCTTATTTAACAATAAATGTTCCTTAATGTTTGCTCTATCAGCCTCCGAGTTTGTCGCAGAGGTTCTATATATATATATATATATATATATATATATCTAATATTATATATTAGATATAATAATATATAGTACTATTTAATATATAATATATATATATTAAATATATATAATTTATATTAAATCCAATAGATTTGTTCTTAGGGAACCTCAACTTTATAAAAACAAAAAGACAAACAGAAGCTTTGATATCATTTAATTAGGACGTTTCGGGTTTACCAAACCAATCATCAGCTAAAACGTAAATTAAAATTACAGTAAAATAATATTTTGAAAGTTAATAATAATAAAAATAATAATAATAATAATAATAATAATAATAATAATAATAATAATAATAATAATAATAATAATAATAATAATAATAAATAATAATAATAATAATAATAATATAATATAATAATATAATAATAATATGAAAATAAAATAATAATAATAATTATCATAATACCAAAAATAATAATAATAATAAAATAATAATAATAATAATAATAATATAATAATAATATTAATAATAATAATAATAATAATAATAATAATAATAATAATAATAATAAATAATATTCATAATCGATATAACAATAATAAAGAACAAAAATAGTAAAACGAAAAATAAAAAGGAAAAAATTATAACGACAATCTAAAAAAAAAAAAAAATTATATCCAAACAATAACCTATACAATATTACCTGTTTAATTGACAGTCTCGGGAGGAATGTATAAGAATAACGAAAACAATTGCTTATATACTAAATTATCAGAGGATTGGTTGTTGGTGTGTTGGGTCATTTTTAAAAATAAGTATAAATATACATTTGGCACAATAGGGTCAATAAAATAAATCACACAGTGGGTAAAACGGATTATTAAAGTAAAATATAGAAATAAATAAATAAATTAAAACCAAAATTAAAACAAAAATAACTTAATTGAGGAGCTATCAGAGTTAAGTTGCATCTTTGTACTATGTATAAACTCTCGAGCAAAGTCCACTCAAACAAATCGGATGCTGGAGACATTATTTTAAAGTTTTCTTTATAAATTTTCTGACTTTTTTCCATTGAATGAGTCCTGATAGCAGAGTTCTCAGGTGAAGTTAATGGTCTATTTGTTCTAAATGAAAGACCCAGATGTTTTGAAATCCTCAGCTGCAGCTGTAACCCTCTCTGGCCTACATATCGGGCTTGGCAGTCCGCACAAGAATAAGAATAAATAACCGAGGACCTCAAACAAGCAAGCGGAGTATCTTTCATTCTGAAAAAACTATTCATTTTAAAATCATTTACAGGTATGAAAATAACTTTATAAGATGGAAAATTTTTAGAAATTGATAATTGAAGGTTTTTAACGAGCTTCGGAGTGTTGGGACCAAAGTAAGGAACTTTTAAATAAACTACCTGCAATGATGAATTCACATCTGGCTGTTTAGGACGAAAAGGTCTTCCAAGAATCTGTTGACAAGTTTATAAAAGAGTTGTTCTGGAAATAAATTAAATTTAGCAAACTGAGTTAGAAATTGAACTTCTTTATGAAAATCCAACCACGATGTTGAAAGTTTGTAAGCTCTAAAAATTCGGCAGGACAGTTCATACAACTTGGCGGTCAGAGGAAGGAAGCTGAAAAAGATGGTATCAAGCCTAGTTGTGGTAGACTTTCTATAAATAGAAGTAGAAAAGCCACCCACAGTACGGTGCACTCTGACATCTAAAACGGGCAATGAGTTCTCATTCTCGTCCTCCATACTAAACCTAATATTCTGATGTTGAAAGATAAGTTAGTCTATAAATTGTAAGGCATAACTTTGTTCTCTAAAAATCAAAAAAACAATCATCAACACACCTTCTATAGATTAATGGCTTAAAATCTGGGGGGCAGTTCTCCAACCAAGATCTTTCGTGGTAGCACAAAAATGCATTGATGATGATACAATTTTCTTCTAGGTATTTTTTCAGACTTTGTTTGTAGGAGGTCACTTTGTTGTGGCTACATTTTTGTATTAATAAAACAAAGTTCTTTATTATTAGAGTAAATGGCACTAGCTGTTGAAGTAAAACAACAATTGCAAGTATTGGTTTCATCAGGTGGATCACATAAGGATCATGACAAGTATGTATTTTAGTAATAATGTAATTACTTAGGAGATATTTTGGTTAAATATGGAGGAGGAGAATGAGAACTCTTTGCCCTTTTTAGATGTCAGAGTGAACCGTACTGTGGGTGGCTTTTCTACTTCCATTTATAGAAAGCCTACCACAACTATGCTTGGTACCAATTTTTTCAACTTCCTTCCTCTGAGCGCCAAGTTGTCTGGACTGTCCTGCCGAATTTTTAGAGCTTACAAACTTTCAACATCTTGGATGTATTTTCATAAAGAAGTTCAATTTCTAACTTTCTAATTTAATTTATTTCCAGAGCAACTCTTTTACAAACTAGTCAACAGATTCTTGGAAGACCTTTTTCGTCCTAAACAACCAGATGTGGATTTATCATTGCAGGTAGTTTATTTAAAGGTTCCTTATTTAGGTCCCAACACTCCGAAGCTCGTTAAAAACCTTCAATTATCAATTTCTAAAATTTTCCCATCTTATAAAGTTATTTTCATACCTGTCAATAATTTTAAAATGAATAGTTTTTTTCAGAATGAAGGATATTCTGCTTGCTTGTTTGAGGTCCTCAGTTATTTATTCTTATTCTTGTGCGGACTGCCAAACCCGTTATATAGGCCAGACAGGCTTGTAGCTGCAGCTGAGAATTTCAAAACATCTGGGTCTTTCATTTAGAACACATAGACCATTAACTTCACCTGAGAACTTTGCTATCAGAATCCATTCTGCAGAGAGCCGTCATGACATCTCAAAAGATAGCTTCAAGGTGTTGTCTCCCGCGTCAGGTTTGCTTGAGCGGAGGATTCTCGAGAGCTTGTTTATACATAGTACAAAGCCGCAACTTAACTCTGATAGCTCCTCAATTAAGTTATTTTTGTTTTAATTTATTTTTTTATTTCTATATTTTACTTTAATAATCCCGTTTTAACCACTGTGTAATCTATTTTATTGACTCTATTGTGCCAAATGTATATTTAAACTTATTTTTTTTAAAAATACCCCTGCACACAACCAACCAATCCTCTGATAATTTACTATATAAGCAGTTGTTTTCGTTATTAATATACATTCCTCCCGAGACTGTCAACTATACAGGTAATATAGTATAGGTTATTGTTTGAATATAATTTTGTATTTTTTAGATTGTTGTTATAATTTTTTCCTTTTTATTTTTCGTTTTACTATTTTTGTTCTTTATTATTGCTATATCGATTATTATTATTATTATTATTATTATTATTATTATTATTATTATTATTATTATTATTATTATTATTATTATTATTATTATTATTATTATTATTATTATTATTATTATTATTATTATTATTAATTTTTAACTTTCAAAATATTATTTTACTGTAATATTAATTATATGTTTTAGCTGATGATGGGTTTGGTTAACCCGAAATGTCCTAATTAAAGATATCAAAGCTTCTGTTCGTCTTTTTGTTTCTTATATATATATATATATTATATATATATATATATAATATACAAATATTATATATATATATCTATAAATATATATATAGATTATATATAATATATTTTGTTTATTTTTTTTATATATATTATATTTATATATATATATATATATATATAGCAAACTATTATTTTGATTTTAAAATGTTATTTTAAAGGAAAAATATATTTCTTTAAAGCGTATATTCAAAATTAGTTGCCCTCCCGTTTAAAAAATTATTATAGAAAATTTTCCAAGGCGGAATCGCAACAATCGCTAGACAACATTGCAAAATTTTGGTAGGCGGAATCAAAGTTGTATTCGTAATCGATCTTAAATGAAACATTTACTTTATATGATAATATGACATATATTATTATTATTTATATTTTATCATACAATATTTCTTTTTAGATGGGTTAAAAGATTATACTTTGCTTTAAACATACTTGTAAAAAAATAAAATATATATATGAAAGTTAACGAAGAAAAAGAAGTTTCTGCAAACTGTTACATATCTATATTTTTATTTGTTGGAGGAAAGAAATGTACTTTGCTTTTTAAGCTTTTGTATTTAGCATTATAATATATAATAAAAAATTTAAAATCTGGTATATGATATTTTATAGCATTTATTTTATTATATTTCTTATTTTGGCATTTTGGTATCATACTATATAAAAAATTGGTGACGCTGTATTTAAGGTTGAAATGCAATTCCCCCCTTTTTCATAGAATAAGTTTGAGGCCAATGTCACCTCTGATTTACTTTGCATTTTTGAAATAAGAATTTTTAATAATATTTGCTTCATTGTTTCATTACAAAATATTATTATACAATATTCGACGTTCTTTTTATATAAAAATTATAGTTTAAAATGTAGTATTTGTTGTTTTAAAAATACTTTAAAAATTAAAAAAAAATTTTGCTTCACTTTTAAAGTGTTTTTCTTTAAGAAT
>JABUQX010094139.1:25000-62500 GCA_015478945.1 Trachelipus rathkii
GGAGAACGCACATCGTCAGATCCTCATCGCTTAAAAAGATTAAGGAACATTAGGCATTATCAAACAATAAAAGCAAACTAGGAAAAAAACTTTAACGCATAAAATTTACAAGTCAACCCTTGCTGTATAAGTAGTTTCCGAAAATCCAATTAAGAAATTCTAAATCTTAAAAAAGTCTTCTATTACCTTATCTTTTTCCAAATCAAGCTCGATAATGTTCAAAACAAGATAACAATCCCCTTTTTTTTAATTATCACCTTTTTATCAATTAAGAAAGTAACTGAAAATGCTTGATCAAGCAATTTAACACTTTTAAGAGTTTCAACAGTAATAAAAAAAACTTATACTTTTAGTCCTACAATTATCACTCACTGACACTCCACGTATAGTTTTGCAAAATAAATCAAACAAGTAAACAATCCTGATTTGTCGATCCGAATGAGTTTTAGGTTCAAACCAAGGAATCCTAGCAACCAACTGAGAGGCTTAATCGATCCCTTGTATTTCATTCACTGGAAAGCACTTTAGATTGTAGAGTTCAACTCCACTCTATTCTGCCTGCTTCCCTAGAATACAAACATTTCGCAATTAAGAATTTCTTCTCTTTTCAAGAATAAAACCTCTACCAAAAGAAAATGACTAAATCTTTACTTACCGAGTCTTTCTCGGGAATATTTTCTTTCATGTTTTTTTCTCTAACTCCTTACTTTTTATGTTACATCCTTTTCCTTACTGTGAACCAGCAACCCTGTCTGTTCTTCCGTGAACTCCCCACTTGTTCACATTGAGATGTCTAAATACAATCTGATCCTTTATCGTACTTTTCAATTAATTTACCCACTTATAAATACTTACCTGGCTCATCTTATTTCCATTATAATATTTAGAATCCTAAATTCTTTACACTCTCACAGTCAAATGAGTAAAGACAAAAACCATAAACGTTCTTACTATCCTGCTGGACTTTGCGATCAGGCCGCATGACAGGATAATATGGTAAGCTCGTGGCAGTAGTTAAGATATATGATTTTAGTAGTTAGGTGCTTACTGAATGGATCTTAAAAGTTGTGCATTGCTGATAGGAAAGTTATGTATTAAGAATAATTGAGTGAGAATGAATTGTTTATATATTAAATAGTGGCAGTGAGGAAAGGATGCGCATAGGTCCAGCTATTTAATTTGATATATATAAACTTAAAAGAAATAAAATTAGAGGTTTAGAAAAAGGCTGAAGCAAGAATATTTCCAAACTAAGAATATTTATCAGTAACACATGTACCAATTGCAACACACACACAACCTACATCTACACACACAGTGCTTGTAAAAAAATATAACTAAACAAATGCCAATATTAATATATACCGTTACTACTGTCAAAAGCTAATAATCTATAACAAAAGGTGCAAACTAATCAGATTTCCAAGCTTTATAATCAGTGTACGCTGATAGATAAAAACATTAATAGGTTAGGGTCACAGGGAGGTTTAGATGATGGTGAGAATGGAACAGAGTGAGTGCTCGCTATATTGTTTTACACTGACGATTGAATTTCATGTGGCAAAATCTGCAAGTAACATAATAGTAAAAAGCGATTGTTTTAAGCAGGAGTTAATGTTAAAAATAAATTTTATATAGTTAATTGTGGATTGTGAGTGAGAAGTTAGTCTTCAGTAGTGTATAATTCATGTGAGCATAGCGTAAGCAGACTGGAGCAGTAAATCATAGCTAACTATAAATATTTGGGCTAAAATATGATAAGAATATAGGCGCGAATACTGGCTAGTATATGAGAAATTATAATACGAATAGTGAAAGATTGATTAGCGTCTAGACTAATCGAAAAATCTTTTCGAGAACTAGCACTACAGATCGTCATGTCTTAGTTGCCGGCTCGAATCGTGTCTACACTGCAGGAGAGATGGTATTCAATACGGCTATTAGCTTACATTAAGTCGAATTAGATAAAGGATGATGGAAATAAGAGCTAATTATATTTATCACGTTACTATATATGTTCATATTACAATTAATTAATCTTTTATATGTAGTGAGTAGGTGTGAGGAAGAATTCATAAAATGTCTCTTAGATTAGTCATGTTGGTGTGTAATATCTATATATGAATGGAGATATAATATAGTTGTTATTATACATAATGTTTGTAACTACTAAGAATAGTATCTACCTAAAGTAATCAATTGGAGTATAAACAGTTTAATACCAGTGAAGTTTACGAGTGTAATAGAGCGGACTGACGAGTATCAAATAATAAATTAGGATTGGAGTCCACTCTAGAAGAGTTCCTTGAAGGAAGAGTAATCGTGAATATTTAGACTAAGAGCAAACAAACAAGAGATCATTGGTTTGTGGGCTTTGCCCCGAGCGTGAAATGAACAGCTGACATGGCCGAGATGACGCACCGAGCTGGTTTGAGAGTCGCCTCTCATATATATATAGTATATTATATAGTGATAACTATGTATCACGTGTTTATTATGAATAGTACTGTTTCTAAAGTCATAGGGAGTTCTGGCCGGATTGAGTCTTCCTCACTTATGATATAGTAATATAGGGAGCTATAGTATATATAGGGGGTAAAATACATGTATCTTTTTTCAATCTTTGATGAGTGAAGTGCTAGTATGTGTTTAAATAACTACTATCAAAATACTATTATATTACTGTATTCCATCAGTGCTATAATATGTTTGCTTTTTATAAGACTACCCCAAACTAATCCAGCCCATATATATATTTTATGCAGTGGATGATGGTCTATTTTACATGAGGTGAGAATAAAGCTATGAGTAATATGTAGGAAATATTTCTTCGGCATATAGACTTAAAATATTTCTATATCTATTGTTTAAGGTCTAAAATTTAATAATGACAGGAATGTAACATTAACAAATAAACATCGCAAAATTGTATTTATCATTAAATTATATAGTGAGTTATATCTTTAGCTTATAAAAGGTAAGTAAATAAATAATGGTTAATTTAAAATATGAAACGATTCTACAAATGATTGTGTCTTATTTATCCGCGTTATAGGCCTTTATCATCTTCTCTTGTTATGATCATAGCTGACACTCTATTCCATTCCTCCTCATAAAGTTTCAGACATAAATAGTCCCTAATTATCCTAATAAAATGCCGTGAACTGTATAATCATAAATAGAACTAATAAACTGAACAACTTTTAAATGATTATTTTAAGAAATTAGTATTTGGAAAATTTCAAAAACTTTGAATTATTAATATCAAATCCTAAAAGTAATCGTGAACCAGTAAAGATATACTAGATAGTATCGATATATCGGTCTGATAAAAAATTTAATATTCCGATACATTTTTCCTCAGATACTAGTTTGCCGAGAAAAAAATACAATACGATAGTATTATCCGTCCTATCTTGCAGCATCCCTATGTAATGGTGTGCATGTGAGTCTCGATGTAGAATCTGGAATTCTCGACCTTCAAATTAAAAATAGCGAAGTTTGCTTAGATTAGGCGAGGTTAAGTATATCCAGCAATCTTTCAAATAGTACGTGTAACGTTAACTCATGGATGAGGTGGACTTCTTGGGATATTAAGAGTAGTAGGCCAAGTCGTGCATTTCCACCGTCTAAACAACTGCTGTTAGCGACAGCACCCACCGCAATTCCAAAGCGTCGAGAGGATCCGAGTGGGATGCGTGGTTAGAAAGAGAAGGAGGATCAGTGAGACCTCATCAGAGACAAAGAAGAAGCATGAAGCTATCATTTTATTTGCCTAGCGATAGTGTCAATATTCTCAGCAAGGAACTCAGCGAGCACTTGAGCATTTTGTAGTGATCCGAGATCGGTCGAGTCGAGAGCCGGGTGTCGTAAAAAAGCAACTTGCGTGGAAAATGCAATGAGCCCCTTTGTCCAGTATATTTATGCGGAAAAAGATTTTCATAATAAAAAAAAAAAAAAAAAAAAAAAATGCTAAATCTCAGAACCATCTTACAAAGATGAGGCATACAGCCGAATAAGGAATACTCGACTTATTTCGGAATACCTCGTAATAATTTTGAATATAGGAAAATGAGTATATAGATATAAAAGTAAAATCAACAAAAAATTTATGTTAAATCTTATATAATATGAGATAAGAAGAATCCCTATCTCTCAGGAGAAGCTTGCGCTCTGTCTAGTGTTATCTCAAAAAGAGCAATGAGACATTTCTATTAAAGTTTTGCCTTTGTTTTGTATAGACACAGAATACCCCAAGAAGGATCATAACGGCACTGATGCAAGTTGCGTCGCAATGGGGCGGGTCTTCTCAGGCCTTCACCCTGGCAGACGTGACAAGAGGTAGGACTGACATTCCCCCCTCCGGAGGGTGCTCCGGAAACCGCCGCTTCTCTTTGGTGAGTGTTGCCCACGAGGTGTACCGGGTATCCTCCGCGCCCTCCCCTAGCGACGGCTAGAGTATGGAAAACGATCCCCCCCTGGTTCCCCGTCGGCCGAGCCCCCTAAATTAGCCAGATCATTTCTAATATATATATACTATGCGTATACTATATCCCACTTAATTTGTGAACACCTGCGGTATGTTAACATAAGCGCTTGTCATTCTTCCCAAAGAGAAGCTTAAACAGATAGAAGCAGGTATATCATCTTATATATAGATAAGCTCAAAAGATATACGCAATAAGGCGTCCCATCGCTCGAGACGCCCGTCGCAAAAAATAAAAATACAGTATGCAATTTTTTATGAGAGTTTAATTTTTTTATTAATTTTTTTTGTACATTTCCGAAGACCATACATTGGTTATTCACCTATCGATTTCGCAACTGAAAGATGCACGTATTCATTTCACTAAGAGCG
This sequence comes from Trachelipus rathkii, assembly GCA_015478945.1. Classification (NCBI taxonomy): domain Eukaryota; kingdom Metazoa; phylum Arthropoda; class Malacostraca; order Isopoda; family Trachelipodidae; genus Trachelipus; species Trachelipus rathkii. Next base: position 29,859 of record JABUQX010094139.1, read on the forward strand.
TTGTTGTAGTTTTCGACGATATGGATTGTTTTTTTGTGTTAGTTTCTTTATTTTTTTTTTTTTATTGTTTTTTATTACACGTTACCTCGAAAAATGTAACATTTCTGCAAGGATTCCAGCACATGATTAGTTCCGTTTTCCCGGTAGCGTGATTGTATGTTGATGTTGATTCAATGGAGTGTGGTCTTCTAGAGTTTCGTTGGCCTGAAACGTATCTATAGCATGTGAGAATTCAGCGTATATAATATACTGTATAGTAATAGTACTTATTTATATATATATATATCAATAACTATATTAATAATGATACGTATCAAATATTATCAATTAGTATTATACTATAAATATATATATATATATATTATATATAACTATAAATATAATTTATATAATCATATTACTATACATATAGATATATAATATATATTGCATGATAATAAAATTATCTTAATATAGGGACATAATATATGATAAATACTATCCATATAATTATACTCTAGTAGAGCGCGTGTATGACGTTAATAGGCTTATATAAGCGAAATATTAATAGTTACTCCGTGATATAATTATAGTATGATAGTATATATATAAGTGCACTCTGTCTGGCGGTTTAAGTGAACACAATGATGTAAGCCAGGGATGAAGTGCCTTGATTCAGGTGCCCTTTTTTGGACCTTATTAGTTGATTTAAAAGAAAAAGAAATCTGCGTATTTGACTATTTCTAAAATATTACTCCGTTTATCGCTGCAGTATCTAATGTTGTCTTTATCTTAAGTTCCTCTGGAGTTAATGTTGTCATTCGACTTATGATGTGCTTAAAGTTCGTCACTAAATATTAAACTACCTCCTACTATTCTATTATCTAAGCGGCTTGCGCTGTCAATTCATGTTACTTATATGTCAGATAAGTATCTTCTTATTGCATTTTTTGTTACCTAGAAGACAAACGAACCGACACACTGTGAGATCACGGGAGATTCAGCGCAGAAAACGAACTGAAGCCAAGCTTGTCCGGTTTTCACGAGTTTTTCTGCCTGCTATCTTATTTGCATGCCGAGTCGGTTCCAATTCTCTAACGGCTAACTCGCTGTGCTAGGATTATATTCAATCAAACCAAGCCCTCTGTTGATGTCATATCGTCCTCTATAATTCGACTGGTTACGCCGTGGTGAACGTCACGATACTCATCAGATGACTCCGAGATGTCTCTTCCGAAAATAACCTTTTCGTGCAGTTGTATTGCATTGGAAGATCCAAACAGTTGCTTTCTATTTACACGTATTTTGTGAATGTTTATGGATGTAATCTCAGTTTATTGAGAAATTTTTAGGCAATATTAATAATGTTGTTTTTATCAAATATATAGTCGTATTGACTGTAATAAGTGGAAAATTTCGAGTACTTTTGTCACAGATAGAGCATTCTGCACAGATGATACTTTTTAGAGAAGTAGCTATTTAATTTTAACATATCAAGAATCTATTAATGTCTTTCGATATATCTATCTAGCACCTCGCAGAAAAAGAACACCAAAATGTCGAAAAGCAAACAGCTAAAAGTTTGAATCTTTTAGTTTCCTTAGTCAATTAGCAGACTAGTTTAATACTAAATTTTTACCACTTGATACAGTTTTTATTAGTTAGAAGTTGAAGCAAGTGGACGTTTCTGAGGACACTTACATTGAAGTTGAATTACTATGCGAATTCTGTGGTTGATTTGCTATCCTCACTCGGCCTACAAAATTCGGAGTAGAGAACCTCTATGTTTCAGGGTCAAACTAACTCCAACCTGAGCTTCGAGGGACGCCAATCTCAAGCAGATCATTCGCCTCTCTAGTTGCGTCGTGCACTGGTGTTCCTATTTTTCGTGGTTGACAGTAAATCTAAGCTACTACATACGCTTCCAATAGGATTTTTTTCATCTCAAAGACTCTGCCTATCTCTTTTGATATTTTGGCCTTACGACAGTTACCACTACGCGATATGTCCAACTCACAATGAATAGTTAACTAAGCGTGCGGCTTTAAGTTCCCTTGCTCCTTTTCCATCATTATTATTTCTATGTCAAAAATGGCCATTGTGTGGAATAAGGGTACCTAAAATAACTATGATAAATAGTAAATGAACGATCATAATAAACAAAATTTAACTACATATAATTAATAGTTTTTAATACAATATATATCAAGTAATATTCATATTAAATCTACAATAAAAGGTATGGAAACGCTGAATTCCTACAATAATACACTATAGGTTTATATTTATGTTAGTACAGTTGGTAGGTTTATAATAATTAATATAAAAGCACTTAGTAGTTTATTATGATCATAATTGCTGTAGTATCCGCACCACCCCAATTACTTTTTATAATTGTTTTAGAAAATGATGAAATACTATATATATATTGTATATCCTTACTAGTATTAAGCTATTTTTTTTTTTATTTTAGCTTGTTTAGGTTTATCTCCAAGTCATCCCTGTGAGTCATTTTGTATATAACGATAGATTATTTTTAAATATTTTTTTGTAACATGTTCAGCTAACGATGAGCCCAAAAGTGCCGTACAAAATGATACAGTCACTTCGCAAGTCCCCCAAGTCACAGTCTGTTCCGAAAAAAATGCGTTGTCCTACTTATACATGTAGTAAATTGTTTATAGAGATTGGATCTTAAGTTTAAACAGATTCACTTGTTTAGAAATCAGATTTTGACAGAAACCCATCACTGAAACTGACAGTTACTTTACCGGTGCTGCGCCTCGACGATATTGTGGTAGGACATGCATCACTCGTGTTATAAGAGATTTTCAGGAGTTGAAGATGCCTTAGCCTCGTTTTTAATAATTAGATAACCATATCGCTTACAGTGAGCTTAAGAAAGCCGGCAACTATAGCATTATATAAGCAATGTATAAACATCGAAGCGTGACGAGATGAGCGGCTAAATAACAGCCTTATCAATATCAAAATGAGTCTCTCGTGCCGACCGTCTTGCCAACTCGGCGCTCACTGTTACAAGATATTGGACTGAGAATTTATAGCTAGGAAGGTCCGCCCACACTCTTGCGTGCAATTGCTAAAAAAGAGAAAGGAGTGTCGCCGGGCACATCATGATTTCCTGAACGAAAAATAGATACGATCCCTGTACGTGTTCGAGGCTGCGCAGCTCCAAGTGCTCTGCCTCCGATTATTAGAACGCTAACTTTATTTTTCGAACATATTATATGCTCCGGACATGCTCGCATGGTTCAAATGAGCGCTGAATCCATCGAACATCTCAGTAAAGCACCCCACATCATACGACACCACTATACCCTAACGGTTCCGTTTTCGACAATTTATTCTCTAATTTAGCCATACTATGACAACCATTTATACCCGCTCCTAGGGAAACCGGATTGAGCTTTCACCATGATCTCTTTCGTAAACCTTCAGACGACCTAGCCTCATTTAACCAGCGCGACCTTGCAGCCATGCAAGGCTGTCTACGAAATGTTATACGCTAAACTTCTTCCTCGAGCTTGTTAACCACTCTTATGCTGCGTGCTATCCATATTTAAGCCGGAGTTCGCGTCATTATACTAAAGCTCTTCGAAAATACAGATCTTCGATGGTTTAACCTGTTGAACAGGATTTCGAACTCTTAGGACATCCTCGCGCACAGCGTCTTAGGTTCAATCTTATACTCCACGCTCATCCTCAATTCAAATCTCCCCGCGACTCGTTTTCCTCAACACCGTCTATTCCTTTCGTTTCTCCTTTACGCGAACATTGTCCGCCTCTTATCGCGCCGTCAACCATCCCATCAACCGCTCCAATCTGCCCGTAGTTCTTACACTCGCACTACAAGAATCCTCCAACACACAACTTCTCAAAGCTTCTGCCTGCACTTCTGATGCATGCAAAATCACAGGAGTCATGTCTATCATATCCATCAGCTGAGAATGGTGACGACTCGCAATTGCATCAAACCCAGTGCTTATAATTTAAACCCCAATGCCACACCATAAAAGCGCACGGTGTGGCCAATTCAGCGTCTCATCTTTTCTGCGTCTACGATCCTGATTCTGCCTTGCCTTACTTGATAGATACAAGTAGTTCCTTTTCAGTTTTGCCCCTTTCCTTCTTGCAGAAGAACCGTGCAGCAGAACCTTTGGGTTAATTGCAGGCCGCTAACGCCTCCATTATACATACTTGCGGTACCAAACAGCTTCATCTCACCCTCTCTTTCCGCTGTGACTTTCTCTGGAACTTCGTCGTTGCCGACGTGATCCTTCCTATTATCGGTGTCGACTCCCTTTTTCACTTTAATATTCTAGTAGGCCTCCATCACAACCATTTGATAGATTACGAAACCCAGTTCTCTTCCGCTTGCATCCTTGCTACCTCTTCCATCAACGGTATTCACCTCCCTTCAGGTAACAACCCTTTCGAATCCCTTCTGTCTTCCGACTTTCCCGACCTTGTCTCTCCCATCTCAACCTTCCCAGAGGTTAAACACAACGTTGTCCATCACATAGAGGCGAATGGAAGACCTCCTTTCTCCCACGCACGTCGTTTTGCCCCTGATAAATTCCAAGCTGATAGGTAGGAATTTAATACCCTGCTTCAACAAGGCATCATCCGTCCTTCCAAGTCCGACTACGCTTCCCCTCTTCACCTTGTACTTAAACCCAACGGTGACTACCACCTTACCGGAGACTATTGCTGCCTTAACGCCATCACGCGCCCAGATAGGTACTCTGTCCCTCACTTAAAGGATTTTACTGCCAACCTGTCTGGATGTAACATCTTTAGTAAAATTGACCTTGTGAAAGCCTTCTATCAAGTTCCTGTCCACCCTGCAGACGTTCACAAAACCGCTGTAATCACCCTTAAGAGGCACTGTTCTCCATTCTCTACACCCCCCCCCCCACCTTTATTAATACGTTTTTGTAATGCATTTGGTCTCTCTGTAGACATAAAATGATTGATTTCTATCCTCCGAGGATTGCCCTTCGTCTTTGCTTATATAGATGACCTGCTCATCGCTAGCTCCTCTTTGGAAGAGCACCTCTGTCACATCCGCCAGGTGTTCACAAGATTAGTGGAATATAGTATACGTGTTAATACTTTGAAATGTGTGTTCGGCGTTCCTACCCTAACCTTTCTTGGGCACACCATCTCTTCCGAGAGTGTCCGCCCCTTCGACGATCTTGTTTCTGCTATCCGTTCCTTTTCCATGCCTGCGAAACAGCGCCAGCTCCGGAGATTTCTCGGCATGGTGAACTTTTATCACCGTTTCATCCCGTCCGCTGCAGACATCTTTCGTCCTCTTAACTCTTTTCTTAAACTTGTTCGCAAAGGTTTTTCGTCCTCTGTCACCGTTGACTGGACCGACGAGTCCCGCCATGCCTTCACCGCCATCAATGAAGCCCTCGCTTCTTCTGTCCTTCTCGTTTTCTCTTCTACCACCGATCCCACTCGGATCCATACCGACGCTTTGGACATTGCGGTGGGTGCTGTCCTACAGCAGTTCTTAGACGGTGAATGGCACCCCTTGGCTCTCTTTTCCAAGAAGCACCAACCTCCTGAGGTACGTTACAACGCTTTTGAAAAAGAATTGCTGGATATCTACCTCGCCATCAAGCACTTCCGCTATTTTATTGAAGGTCGAGAATTCCACGTTCTTACGGACCAGAAGGGATGCCGAAAGAGGCACGATATAATCGATATTGATATTTTTTCTCATAGTATCGAAAAAATATCGATATTTTTCCTCTGTATCGAATCGACGATATTTTTTTTTTGACTGAGATTTTGAGCAGACCTTTTTTTAATAAATTTTTTTTTTAGGAAAATGTGTATTTTTCAGGCGCGTTTGGATGATGGAGACATTCTGTCTGATTCAGGAGGAGGAGGAGGAGGGAAGGAGGTCAGATGGTCATACAAGAGAGGGAGAGGCCCTATAGGGGAAGAACAATTTTCATGAAATATACCTATTGAGTATTTTACCTTTCAAATTTGAAATTTATATAAAGTAAGAAAGTATCCTATATAATACAGGACAATACCAGTTTTAATGTCAAGGTCAAATCTTAATTAAATTTAATTTAATCTGAAATTTAGAAATGTTACGTTTATATGTGAAGATTTTTCTACTTTACTCAAAGCTTTATTTCCTCTGGTAAAACCACATCCACTTGCTAATTTTAGGCGCCATGATTCAGTGGTTACTTTAAAAAAGCAATAATTCATATATATATTATAATCTATTAATACTATACTAATATCCATATTATATACAGTATGCTTTAGTGATCATCAGTCTGATTATAATACTATTATCCTATTTACAATAATATATATATATAATATATTAATTAACTTCTTACTATATTATATTATATCTTATAATATATATTCTCTATACTCGTGCTCTCTCGTATGACTTAATGCCATATTATACGTTAAATTTTAAGGTGACCTTTTTTTCTTGTCTTTTCTACAAATTTTATCAAATGCGGAACTGAAAATTCTTTTATTTTCTTTGCGAAAATTGGTCATAATGAATGAAAATATTACATTTAATAAATATAAAAAAAAATTCATGATAAAATTAAAACGAAAAAATCATATATTTTTCAAATTCTAAAATTAACAAAGAACTCTTCGTCTCGAATGTCCTCTAGCTCTAATAGCAGAGATTGGTAGTGGCTTGAAATGTTAGAGTATAAAATGTTATTATAATTGTGCCTTGCATCTTTTTAGAAATTCTCTTTGTGTAGACAAATTCGCCGAGACTACAATAAATTTTATTATTAGTAGATAGCGTTCTTTAAGCATACATATCTACTAGCTACACATATACCTTTTATATATATAGTATATATAGCCTTATATAAAATGCGATAGTCACCTTATCAAAAATAATTGTGATTAATAAAAACAATATATCATATCTATATATATATATATATACTATATATAGAAAGAGAAGAGCAGAGAGAGAGAGTGAAAAAGGTTACTGGAATCACGCTATAACAGATATACGTATATAAAACACGTCTATATAATAATTACTATATAATATAATATTGTAATATATAATATTATATATATATATATATATATATTTAATATATTAATAATATATATTATAATATATATATATTATATATATAAATATACTATATAATATATATTAATAATATATATATTATATATTAATATATATATATATAATATATATAGTTATACTTATATAATATATACGAATATATATAATTACAAACTATATATATATAGACCTGATTCTGAAAACAACAATTACTTCGTTTTGATATTTTTTTGTCTTCTTTTTCCATCATCTTTCTTAGTATATGAGCCTAACAATCAATTTCAGTTGTAACGACATGATTCAAAAATATAGAGGACCTGTTACGTTTACGACCGTCATTTTTAATTTTTTTTTTTTTAGCTAAAAGAATACCCAAGGTAAACCGCAAAAGATGGCAGGATCGGTCTCTCGGCTTCCGGGGAACTACGAAGTTGGACTATTTCCCCCCCCCTCCGGGGCAGGGTTCCGGAACCCCGCTCCTGATTTGGGTGATCGCGGACGTTCCTCCTCCCCTCTCCTATACCGTGTATGGAAAAGTCTCTCCCTCGTCCCCCTCGGCTCGAGCCCTAATGTTTATATATTATATACCCCACAACTGTGAGTCTCTCATACATATTAGCCACGATTGACCGGTGAGTTCATTAGTACACCAAGTGTGGAGAGGCCTATATATCGATCCTCCAATGTGCGAGAAAACACGACATATTCTACCATTTACATCCATAGTCTCTTACTACCTATCCATCAATATTATACTATATCTATACTCTATAACACATTTATCCTTATATATATTATTTCAAGCATTTGAATAACTTGTATATGCCTGATTCCAAATATGCTAATTGTTTTCTGAAGTTTTCACTTTAACATTTGCCACTATCATTTCGCGAATTTTTTTCTATATACATTGTAGATTTCTCTAAAAAAAATTATTTAAAATATTTTCTACATCGACATTGTTTCATTCAAAGGCAGAAATCATCTATTTAGGATCACCAGACACAAAAATCTAAAAAAAAACAAAAAAGATAAAAACTATTCTCTCAAAACTACGGAGTCGAAAAAACATAACAGCCTAAACCTATATAGGTATATTATTATAATTAATCTTATATACTATATATAAGTACTATATACATACTATCATATATATAATATATATAATATATATACTATCTATTACTATTATTATCCTTCTGTAACCCTTATACTATCATACTTTAGAAAACTTCCTATTCATTTTCCACGTATATTATATTATTTACATTTAAAATATGTAAGAAGAATCAAGTTGTTTATATAAATTTAGATTTATTTAATAATGTCTTTCGTTTAATGTGTAATTATGATTTACTTAAATTTCAAATTTCACAGACTTTGCTGTGAATAAAATAAGTCTACTTAGTTATCCAGTAAATAACATATTCCACTAACCAGACGAGCTCTCTTCTCTCCTCTCTCTCCCCTTCGTCTTCTCTCTCTCCTCATCTTTCTGCTTCTCTCTCTCTCTTCATATCTCTCTCTCTCACTCTCTCTCATATACAATAGATAGATATATATATATTATACTACTGTAAATCTATGTCACATAAGGTCATAGGCTAACTCAATAGTATAATACCATTATATCATCAGCTATTCATTATAATATATCATATTAATAATAAATATTATATTAGTATATACTATATATCATATAATATTATATCTATATCATCATTTTTGGGTCAATCCTAAGAAAAGAGATGAGTCACGACACTAGGTCAGTATGCATTTTGCACTCTTTTTAAAATATCGAATTATTATCATCTTATATTTTATATAGGCATCCCTACCCATTCACCCTGCCATCTTATCTTCCTCTAATTGTCAAGCAGTCCCCTCGTGCACTGACTTTCATTTCGAGTTATTGCACACATTTACCTCCGACATTCGCCACGTCCAAAGCGTCCGAGCAACATCGCTGCTGATACCCCTCTTTTCCTCCTAATATCTGTTAAATTTATTAATTAATACTATTAGTAATATATATATATTATATAGAACATATACTTATACTATATATATATAATCATAATATATTATTATATACATCTAAATATATATATATTTTCAATATAATATATAATACTATACTTATATATATATATATACTTATATATATATATATATATATTATATATAATATATATCATAAATAATATAATAGCTCTATATTATTATATAATATATAATATATTATATATATATATTACTATATATATATATATATTATATATATATATATATAATATATATATACTATTATATATATATATCTATATATAGAGAGAGAGAGAGATGAGAGAAGAGAGAGAATTTGACGAGAGACGAGAGAAAGAATCAAAATATTTCACATATATTTTATTCTTTATTCATCATTTTAAATAAAAACTTTTCTTTGATTTTAAAAAAATACATTTTCATGGTTACTTAATCTGCATTCATCATTTTTTAATTATTCGTTTATTATTTTTATTATTATATTATATATTATATTTTATGATTTTATATTAGCATTTTATTAATTTTCCTTATTACTTTTTTTATTTATTAAATATGTCTTAAAAAATTATTAGATATATGTTTAAACTTTCTTCCCATTACTCTTGCTATCAGCTCCTTTTCAGGAGCCGGTTTCCACCTTGCCCACCTTCATATATCAATTGAAAAATTAGCAATTATTCCCTAATACAATATTCTTACGCTTTTTTTAAAAATTTAAATGCATGGTGTTGTAGTATTATGTAATATTTACTTCATATATGACCAATTTATCCGCAAAAAATAAATCAATTTATCGATATACTTTATAAAATTTAAAAGGATAATCGTTTTTCTATAATTAACTTGGCTAACCCCTGAGCAGCCCGACTTAGCGAGTCCGCCTCTGGTCTTATTATATTTATATATACATTATATATATAACTATAATATATATACTATATATATACTATAATATATATATATAATTATATATATATATAATATATAGTATATAGTATATACTATATATATATCATCATATAATCACACAACACAAAAATATTGGAATTTTCTCACAATTATAGCTCTCGCAATCCTATTTAGCACATTACATTTACACTAATGCAATACCCACACATATACAAATCATATTCCTAAATCACATACATCAGAACAATCTATTATGACAAACAAAATCACACACTCTCCTCTTCATGCTCTTGCATAAAAGTTCTTTTCATTTGGATGCGAAAAACCATGTCCACGGTAGCAAGAATTCCCAAGAGTTGAGCTAAGCACTGCGCTATCAAACTCTGATAATCTTTCATTAAAAACCCATCTATAGAACATAACATGTACACAATTTCCCTGACAAGGACAATATGTACTCTAGTTATGAACCCCTCAAGTTCAAAGGATAGAAGAAGTTCGGTGCAATAAACTTGATTAACTATAACTAACTTACTAACTAACAAGATTTTACTCTTCGTCAGCGGATTCGAACGTTGACTCCGCTTCTGAGCTAACAACAAACGATGCTCCAACCTAGGCCATCCACGTCCCATAAAAGAACGCTTCAAACTAGTTTTTAAAGCACCCGCTTTCTCATCCCATAAATTGCGGATTATTCAAAGGCCTGGCCCCATTTTAAATGAAGAGAAAACTCAACGAAGATTTTACTCCTCGTCAGCGGGATTCGAACGTTGGATACCGCTTCGCAGAGTTAACACAACCGGATGCTCCAACTCACTAGGCCATCCACGTCCAACCAAAAAAACGCCTTCAAAACGTATTTAACAGCACCCAGTTTCATCCACCATAAATACTAAATATTTAAACTAACTTTCAAGTTAACTAACAAATATTATATATATATATTATATAATATATATAATATAATATATATAATATATATTATATATAATATATATATAATATACATATATATATATATATATATACATATAATATATATATATATATATATATAATATATATATATATATATATATATATATATATTATTATATTATATATATTAATATTATAATATTATATATATATAAAATATAATATATAAATAATATATATTATTATATATAATATAATATATATATACTTAATATATATATATATATTATATATATATAATATATATATATATATATATTATTATAAATATAAATATAATATATATATATATATATATATATATATATAATAATATATTATATATATAAACGAAGTTTTTTTTACTGAAGAGATCGATTTTTATAAATTCCGTTAAACTCAACTATTACCCGTTTTTTTTACTGAAGATAAATAAAATAAAAAAGGTTTTTGAAACTTTTAAGTAGGAAATAATCAGTTTTCTAGCAAAACTACATATTAGGACAAACAATTCACATGAATTACATTATTCTCAATTACATCATATGAATTACATTATTACATCATATGAATTACATTATTACATTTTACTTAGACTTGCTAAGAGAGATAGCATTATCTTAATACTAACGGGCTGATGAACACAGTAATAAAGGTATATACCATAACCCAATTATATAACATTGAATAACATATAACACTAGGATAAACACAGACTAAGAGAGAGGATGCATGTTATGCTTAAATTTCGTATTCGAGATGACGTTATCCGACACAGCCATTCCATGACAGGAAAAATGCAACGTGGACTGACAAACTTCCTAGTTTTCCCCATAGGTAATCTAAAAATCAAGATTATGATTAGAACCATTTAGAATATTTTCTGCTTCCTGATCAGGTTACTGGCCATCTTCCCGCACTGGATACCGCGCATCTTCCTTCACTGGATACCGCGCATCTTACCGCACTCGATATCACGCATCTTCTCGCACTGGATACTGCGCATCTTCCCACACTGGATATCGCGCATCTTCCCGCACTGGATATCGCGCATCTTTCCGCACTGGATACCGCACATCTTCCCGCACTGGATACCGCGCATCTTCCCGCACTGGATCCCGCGCATCTTCCTTCACTGGATACCGCGCATCTTCGCGCACTGGATACCACGCATCTTCCTTCACTGGATACCGCGCATCTTCCCGCACTGGATACCGCGCATCTTCCTTCACTGGATACCGCGCATCTTCCCGCACTGGATACGCGCATTCTCCCGCACTGGATACCACGCATCTTCCCGCACTGGATACCGCGAATCTTCCCGCACTGGATACCGCACATCTTCCCACACTGGATACCACGAATCTTTCCGCAAGGGAAAACATCGTGTGGATTCCAGTGTTAACATATCTGGAAAAGACTCTACTTGGTGTTCATATTAACAATTGTGATAATTCTTCATAACAATAACACAATCGATGCAAAATTTACCAATCATACACGAATATATTAATTATTTAATGTTGAGTATACTTATTTAATACAAGGAATATATATTTATAATGCTTGAAGTAGTCACAGCGCAATAATTTAAATATGACCAAACTAGTAATAAGAGAATATATACTATATTATTAAAATTTATTGTAATGGTTGTCGATACGGACTAGTAGGTGAACTTCCTATTAGTATAACTATATATTGTCTTAATACGGTGACGACTGTATTGTATTTTATGATTATATATATAGGTTCGTAGTCCTGGCGGACGAGTGGAAAAAAATAATTTCGTCTTATAATTTAGACAAAATATTATTAAATTATATCTACGCTAAACAAGTAGATAATAGTAATGATTTCTCATAATGTCGGTATGATGGCCTGACTTTTGGATTAATGTAGTATATTGCCTTAACGCTGTAATACAAGCTGAGTGAGCATAACTTAACAAGAATATGCTGTGTAAGCTCTCACAGTATAAGGGGGTTAAAAGCAACCTCATTCTTATGAGATTTAAATAAGTACCAATTTCAAAGCAGTGGATAATCGAAGCCGGAGACTTGAAAACTGTTCCGAGATACTTTTTTTTTCTGAAGTGGCAGATCGGAACTAGTGGTATAGAGTCTTATCTGTACTATTTAGTTACTAAATACGGGAAGCTGTGTCGTAATGGTATTCGAGTTCACCTTGATGACGCGAGTGAAATTTTCATCCTCTTTATAATATATTAGCAAATTTATTCGTAACAGCATCATGTGCCCTCTGTCGGCGTTGGCTTGACTATTGGTTATTGAGTTTGCTCATCCTTATAGTAACCTCAGGAGCAACCTACATTCAAAATTGCCGTTGATAGCCCCATATGTCACAGTATAATAGTTCTAATAATCTATATACTTATATTATATATCTGTATATACTTTCACTATCATTAATTTACCTACAAATAACTCAATAGTATCTCACTACTTATATATACTACATTTCAGTAACTAGGTAATGAGCATTACCGTCATTGATTAATGAATATACCTACACTATTATATCTTAGCACATCACAAAATAGAACTATATTCCCTTTATTGGCTATTATACACTACTAAAGAGATTTAATTGAGCTAACCAGGCATCTTATTAACTTATTTCCATTCACAAAACTTATTATATCATACTATAACTACATTCTGCATCATCCGTTATCCTTTTCATGTCACAACATATAATCCTAATATATTTATTGTATACTCTAATACATTTGTTACATTAATAGACTCAACTCAATCTTAACTATAATAAACTATTTTAAAACTCCACAGAGAACTATCCTCTCATACATATCAAAACATTAAAACCTTATACTCTATTATCACTATACTAGTATTTAACTTTTCAAACACCCCTTGTCTCTATTTTACACACCTGCCAATCTCTTACTTAACTTAAATTACCACTCAAAGCTATTTCAGTAATTACGCTACAACTATACTAATACATAAATACATACGCATTATATAATAAGGTATATAGTAGTATATATAGTCATACTCTATACTCATATCCACTCTCTTTCTATTTCATCTACTAATACTCTTAAACTAACCATCCCTTGCTACCTTATCACTCCACCTATATACTGAATTATACTCATTATATTCATATACCTACTAATACTATATATATAATATATATATATATTATATATAATAATATATATATATATTAATTATATATATATATTATTATAATATATATATATATTAAATATATTAATATATATATAATATAATATTATATTAATATATAATATATATATATTATATACAGTATTATATATATATGATATATATATAATATATTATATATATATTATAATCTATATATATATATATATAATATATATATATATAATAATATATACTATATATATATATATATATATATATAATATATATAATTAATATAATATTATTATATATATATATATATATATATATTAATATATATATAATATATATATATATATATATTAATATAATATAATATATTAATATATATATAATATATATGAATATATATATATATACAGTATATATATATTATTATATATTATTATTATATATTTAATATATATATATATAATATATATATAATTAATTATTATATATATTAATATATATATATTATATATTATATTGAATATATATATATAGTATATATATTAATTATATATATATATAATATATATAATTATTATATTAATTAATATTAATTATAATTTAATATATATATTAAATAGTATATATATATATATTTATATATTCTTTTTTCTATAATATTGAGAATCAATTCAAATAAGTCTTATAATCATCGTTCTCTACTCTACAAAAGATGAAAAATAATATAATATGAGATTACCACGATTCGCTGATCGACACGTTCGCCACGCAACTTCACAGAGACTATGTATTACTAGCCTACCTGGGTTTTAAAGTGAAATGTATGTTGCTCAGTAGGCAACAATAGGCTCTTCCTGAGGAAGTGTGTGCTTAAATCATTCACAGAACTTCTACATTACGTTACTAAAATATATTTATATTATTGAAAAAATATATTTGATGCCTCACAGCAAAAAATCTGGTTCCGTTTCATACTCCGGCGCTTGCTAGGCTCCAGATCACTGTGATAGTGTGTATCACAAGCATAGAAGCGTTTTCTACGTTGAGAAACTCCTAGAAAATATTGTAGATTTGGAAATTTTTCAAGCTTTTTCCATAAATACCTTCAAATAGTAATAAATGAAGAGCTGAGATAAATCAACAATAATATGAGACAAGAATCAAAAAATATAATAAATCTCTTACAATAATTATTTAAAAAGGAAATAAAACTATATAAATTATATACCTATATACTCGAGATAATGCCGATTCTCATATAACCGTTATTCCTCAGATCATACCGAGGAATCCGGATCCAAACTAAGTAGTTTCTGCACACTTAATATGAACTAATTAGTTTCACAGTATTATATACTCAATCTTCCGAGCAATATATAATTTTCATTACTCATAAAAAAATATATTCATTATGAGAAAATATATTATTAATATATAAACATAGGATCCGGTCATACTAACTTCCAGTGACATTACCTGAGTTCCGAACTTCCAGGAATCCGGATCCGTAACTAAGGTTTTTTCTATATTGTAAATAATTAGTTCAGCTAAGTGCTTAACTTCTGTGTGCCTATTTAAAAGGATGTTAATCGATTATTTTTCAATCGTAAACCAAAGATTGATTAATTCATTTTGTACACGATAATATTTAAGGCTAATAATAGGACAAGCGTCATTACGCTCGGGCTCCATGTGATACCGGATCCAATCAAGTTTCCTGAGACAACTATTTTTAAAACTATATTGTGATTCAGCCCAAATTAAATCGCAAAGAGACATCGTGAATATGTAGTCTTAGTGGTCCTCTTCTGGCTCCTCATTCAGAGTAGAGTCTCGATCGTGTCTCAGATCCCACCAGCACACACTCACATACACCCTATTAAAAAATTTTCTTTAAAAATATTAACCATCTCCACAGTTCTGAGGAAGTTTACGATGCATTCTCAACGAGCTCCGTTACCAACCACGCCCGCACTACTTTGAGGCATGTCTTGGCTGGTCTCTTGTCACTCTCACATTATTTGTAAAAGTGCACGGAATTAGTCTAACGCGTCACATGGATCTCGACAATACTCATTTTTCGCAAGGGTTCGCGACCGGAGTAGTGTTACAAAGAAGCAGTATTTTTCTGATTAATAGATTATTCTTAATAACATGTAACAGATGGCTACTTAAAGGGACCGAGCGCCTCTGTGAGATATACTTCGAGGCTTCTGAGCTTCGGTTACGAGAGGATATCTGACATAAAAAAAAAAAAAAGCAAAAAAAAAAAGGTTAAAATAAGCATAGGAAAAACTACATAATTGAAAAATATATAGTATCAAGACAATATATATATAACTATACTAAAAAATACAAAATAAAAATAAATAATAAATCCAATATAAAAAAAACCCAAAAAAAAAAAATATTTATATATACAGAGAAAAAAAAATAATAACCCACCACCCATAACCACCAAGACTAAACGCATATATGAGGGAACATCACGGAGAGAACAAAAAACCCAAGAGAAACTACAATACCGAGGATCCAGAATGGATTCTGCACTATTTGAAAATTGTTCAGCAAGATCTTCTGGAATAAATTATTCATCTAAGAAAATTTTCTCTTGAAAAAATTTACCAAGGAAGGCTCGGCCGAATCTGGATCCGGATCAGGAATCCGAAAAAGGTTTCTGCACTATTTGAAATTAAATTTTTCAGATATATTATAAAAAATATTTATTTATTGTAAATATATAATATTTTTACATTAAACCTACTCAAGTATAGCTGCCGGCTCCGAGTACTCATGAGACTTACCAGCTACTACGTAGCTCTCTAATCTCCAAGTTTCAGAATACTTCAACTTTATCGCTATTCACCGGATACTGACTAGGTTTCTGAACTATTTGAAAATAGTTATCAGTAAATACGAATCTTCTTGGGATTATGATATAAACTGTTTGTATAAATATTTAGTTAATTTAAATAAAAAATTCATACACAACAGGTACTACGGCTCTTATACGGCTTCACGGCTTACCGGCACCGGCTCCGAGCTTCATAATACGGCTCCGGCTTACTCGAGTTACCGCCTATAGTGATTATTACTGAATAATATGAAAATATATTGTTATCTAAGACACAACGAGCTTCTATCAATAGATACTAAACTCTATATTACACCTATAAAAAAAATATATTTTCTCAGAAAAAATATACTTATCTGGCTCCGATCAGTATATCACCATTCACTATCCGACTTTTGAATCACGGCTTCCGAGAGCTCCGACTTACCAATAAACCGAGGATCGATTAAGGAATTCTGACACTATTTGAAAAATATGTTTACAGTATATATATATATAGTATAACTAAAGCCTTCTGGCAATAAATATTATTTTCATCTAAATGAAAATTATTTATCTATGAAATAAAAATTTTAATTACATATACAAGTAGAGTATCCTCTCTCGAATTATCAGCAGTTACTCCGGAATCTATCGGATGACACGGATTCCGTGACAGCATGGACTACGGTTCTTCGTAGCGCCCTCCAACTCACCACGCTTTGTAATTATTGGAATATGGCGTATGTACACACGAATAATATAGCGTACTTCGTGACCACGGTCAGATTAAATTTTTGTAAAAAACGTAATAATAAAAAAATCTATAAATAAATAATTTATTTTAAACTCTGTACGAATACTGGTATACATAACCCAGGTTCTTCAGACTTGCCGTGGGCACGATGCGACCCCTACGGCTCGTGACCATTTTAGCTCTATCTCGGGAGACTTGGTTCCTTACGTACGGGATCTGACTAGGTTTCTGAACATTTGTAAAATTGTTTAAGCACGACCTTCTGGCAATAACACGTATTCCTATGTCATGTATAGAGAAGATAAAAATTTACTTCATGAAAAAAATTTATTATTATATCACTATATGCAAAACCACGAGAAGTACTATTGACTACTGGCTAATTTTTGGTCGAGTACTGTCTCTGAGACTCTACCGGATTCTCAGCAGACACGTATGCCTCAGGATAAGCACGACGCGAATACCGTCGTTATTGCTAGATTATTTGTTATGGTGAGTAATAACCCAAGTCAAATATCACGTCTTCTGGCAGCACATAATAATTTATATTCACGATTTATACTCATAATATCAAAATTATTTTAATTAAATAATATTCTATAACCAGCAATCGTGAACAATCACGATAAGTTGGCATCTATATTGAGACTCCTCACTCATGTGGACTCAACGGATCGGAGTCCGGAGACATGAAGTTTTTACATTATTACTCGGATGTCAGTAATAATTAGTTTCGCTCTATGGTGAAATTTTTAAATTTAAAATAGCATTATTTCTTATTATGTTCTTAATTTCGCTATATCGCATATATATCTAACAAATAAATATATTATATCATACTCACTAAAAAAAAAATATTTTTTCGATAATATAATATATCGCAACCAACGCTCTGACTCTGAGAGCTACTACACGTCGACTTCAGTAGTCTTCAGACTTCCCTGTGAATCATATCCTTCGGAGAACTATCACTCAAACGAAAAAGAGAAGCTCTGCATAACATCTATTGAAAAAATTAGTATCAGTATATTTAAATCAAGTAATAGTATATTAAAATTTGTTCACTCATATAAAATATTTTTTATAAAAAAGATTCCTATAACGACTAGGCTCCGGCTATCTCACTGAGGACTCCGACTTCACCTTTTAGGCATCTCAGGATCTGACTATAGAGTTTCTGTACTTAATATTCTGAAAATTGTATTCTAGTATATAATAACGGTATCCTTTCTGAGACTAATTAAATTATTTCTATACCTATAATAAATATATTTTAAATTAAAAAAAAAAATCAATACACCTATAAGATCCGCATCCCGGCTCCGGCTTCGTGACTCACAACTCTACACAACTTCGGCTATATCTAAAAGTTCCGGATCCGAATAAGGTTATTACTCATGACTATTGTAAAATTGTTATCATAATCGATGTTATATTAAATGAGTGTTCCAATGTCATTATAATATTTCACATTGAAAAAAAACTAATTATAGATTATAACTTATATATAACAGGGACAATCCTACCCGGGCTGCTCCGCGTCGCTGGATGCCGACCTGGTTCGAACAACTCCTGAGAGGAACTACTCGACTTCGATCGCGGATCCGATCGAGATTTCTTCACAGTACTCATAAAGTGAGGATGTACATGAGTACATTAATCTCTCTGAATGTCTATGTTTCTACTAATATATCGTCTGGGAAAATATTTTACCATAATATTGTATATATGACAAATAATAATATATAATTAATTATATAATGAAGATAAATATAAAAATATAACTAAGAGCTACGAGTATAGCACTCGTGTTGATTATCGGGCTTGGCTCTCCTGTAATCACACCGGCTTCCGGCTCCACCGGCTTTTTAACTGAGTCTCTCGAGGAACGTCGCCACGGGCTCCTGCGCGCCTTATCACGATTATGTGAGAGTTGACATAGAGAGAATGTTTATAGAAATCACGAGAGCAGAGTGACCTGAAACATATTGCGACGTGTGAAGTTAATATATTTGTTATATAACAAAAGTTTGGCACTTTTAGCTCTAGTTTTTTTATTTTTTTTTCCTAGTGAATTTACATAAATAAAATCAGCTCGTTTATAAATTAAAAAATTTATTAAAATTAAACAAAAATCTTCTTCTGTTCTTAATAATTTTGATATCATGATGATCTCAAATGAAAAAATAAATTACTTTACACAATCTTTCTAAAATCGCACTGGAATTATTTATAAAGATAATTGTATAATCCAGTGTTTACTAAAAAGGTGCTAAGTGTGAATATTTCTTCTAGTATCGAGTTCATCAATCACTGAATTTAATATTTTTGAATTAAAAAGAATTTACATAGTTTCATTAAGCAAAAAACACTATTTACTTGTAAATGTAATAATATAAATGTATAAAATATATTTACTAGGTCGTATTAAATGTATATATATTAGTTCAGAGAGTGATTTATATTTCTACTAATTTAGTATAATAAAAAAAATGTGAAAATTTTGATTTTGCTTTAAAAATAGGATGTTCATAGTTAATGAAGTCTCTACCTCATGTAATTTAAAGTATATACAATATTTTTTATTAAAACCTATACGATTATCGGAACAAAATGTACAAGTGAGTATATATATACGTATGGTTGACTATATGAAGCGTGTTTTTATATTTTAGTTTAAAAAATTAAGTTAAAATGTGAAATAATAAATTATATATGAATATTAATATAATAAATAATATAAATTACTTAAAGTGAAGTGTTATATGATATATATACGTTATAAGTTATAGGGTTAATGTATATTACGTTTATAGTTTATTACATAGATATTTTAAATTTTTTAATTAATATTTATTTAAAGTAATTTAATTGTTCTTTAATATTAAATACTAAATAGTATATATATATATATAGTTATTATAATAATTTGACTCTACAAGTAGTCAGGCATGGATTGTATTTTATTTTGGCAGACATTTGTAAAATGAAACATCGCACTGGCTTGATCGTAGAATCCATGCAATCGAATAGAAATCAATGCAACCAATCCGGAAGGCGATAAACGACATAAATCCTCTTGTATTAATATATCCAACACCGTGACTTTATTTTGACCGTTAACCTTTGTTTGAAGCCCCAATTTTTTTACCTGCCGCTTGACCTTTTTTGGGCATTACTTTTTGGCCTTGACCCTTCGCTATGATATTCACTAAGAACAAGTTTGAGCAAATGTAAACGTACTCACTTGGATACCTTGACTCTTGACCATTCACGCCTTATTGATCTATGGCTCTACATTTAGCTTAGTACTTGCACACATATAAACCTCAGTGTAAACAAATATATTGGAGAGCTACTGACCTATTTTAAGAGACTATTAGTAAACCTGACCTTGACTGACCATTGATGAGCCTTATTGTTTGAGACACTGTGATCTGTAGTGTTAGCTATATTATCTAATACATATTTGAGTATTGCTAGAAAAGCATGTTAGATATTCGGAAAAGCTATTCATATAGTGGAAAATAAAATAACTTTTAAAAAATGTAATTTATAGCTTCGCTATTAATGGAAAAATATAATAACACAGGAGACACAAATAATTTTAAAATATTAATGGGAAAAAAGCGGACAAACTATTATGAAAAAAAAAAATCTTAGAATATAGGTGAATTCTGGAAGTATCTGGCAACCGTTCCCATTGAGATGTTACTTATTATTATTATTTGGCGTCCCATAGGCTTTATATAATAACAAAAAATGGGGTTTGCATATTTTGATGGTGTTTAGCTTTTTAATAATAATAAAAAGTCACCATTTTTATAAATTATTGAGCTTCCTCTGCTTTAAATATAGCTCGGGTAGTCATTTGAAATTATAAACATAAAACTTATGTCGGCTGCAACCTTTTTATGCAGGGCGCTTATATATGTATGACATGTTTCTTCTTTTCTGTATACTGTATTACTGTTTTGATAATGAGCGACCTGTGATAATGTTTCGTGGTGTGTGTGTGTGTGTGTGTTGTGTGTGTGTGTGTGAGAGAGAGAGAGAGAGAGAGAGAGAGGAGAGAGAGAGAAGAGAGAAGAGAGAAGAGAGAGAGAGAGAGAGAGAGAGAGAGAGAGAGAGAGAGAGAGAACGCGAGACGGTAATATTTCTATTATTCTGTCTTTTTTGGAGTCTCATTCACTCTTGCTTTCATATATATATATATATATTATATATATATATATATATCACTATATCATTTTCTTTTTCAGTATGTAAAATTGATAATGGTTAAGTATATATATTATATATATATATAATATACTATATAAACCCCCGCAGTGGGGGCATTAGGCCGAAATCACTTCGACAGTCATAGCAAGGGGGATAATTAGAGCACTTTCCCCTCGTGATGGTTTATTTGTGATAAGTTAGATAACAATTCAAAGGATGATTGTTGTCAATTAAAACAACGGATAAAGTAATCGGATGGGCAATATACGTCGAAAAGGCGTTAGCACTATAAATAATTACACAGAAAGTAACGATAACTGAAGAATGATGGCACTACTACTTCCCTAGTCACTTACATCCAGATCCGTGCCGGCCTTTGCTGAATTAAAGGATCTAACAATTGTTCTCTAGGGCACCCTCATGCTATGAGGCTCTCCACAATACTCCCGGGCATGATTTGGTAGCGTTCCCTTCAGGACCCAAGCACCAATCATAACCGCCTTGGTCTGTTGGGCACTCTTTTTTCCTCCCGCCGAAGGAAAAGAAGAGCGCCAAACTACTTGACTTTTCATATGTACAATTGTGGTAAGTATTGAAAAGTAGATCGCACCAATTAATGCAAAGTGATATGAGTGCAGGTTTGCAACATAGCCTCTTAAGAGATGCAATACACTCTAATGACACTGCATGCTATTTGTCTTACCACAAGGATTCCCTATCCGTAATTTTCACCCTAGACTGGTGGCCCTCGAGTGCAACAAAGGATCTCTGCCTCGGAGAACAGGGGTGAGGCCCCTGTTTACGATTTCACAGAGATACTTTCTTAACCCTCAGTCGATTGAATAACGATGAAATATAAAGTGAGGAAAGGTGGAAGAACAGGTGAAAATCCAGCTACTTGTGGAAGGATGAAAGGAACTTACAATATGAAATATTTAATACCACTTATAAAACCCTATTTTCTTCTGCGTATTAATTACCACGTATCACGCAACGGTCTTAGACATCTTTATTTCTCCTCAAAGAGCTATTTTACCTCGGTTCCTCATTTCTTTTCTCTACTTTTGTTATTCCGCGTTTTTCTTGCGTTCTGGTGGGTCAGGAACGAGATTATAGAAAATTTTGACATTTCTTAAATTTTCTACCACCACCTTATCTCCTTTCACAATATGAGCGTTATTATTAGTGATCTTCACGACTCTATAAGGTCCGTGGAATCTAGGCGAGAGTTTTCCTCGGTTGTATTGTTGACTTTTCACCAGCAAATATTGAGCATCTTTTAAATTACGAGGGACGAACACATTTCTGTTCCTTAAGTTAGTTCTTTGGGAGAGTGGTTTTGCTATGAGTCCTGCCAGTTTTTCAATATAATTATCATAGGTTTTTGGTTCGTCTGGGAGAGAAGGGTCTATCAAGCCGTCAGGAATGTTTATATCTTGCCCGAACATCAATTTTGCTGGGGCAGATGCCGGATTCTGAGATAGGGGCGAGCCGGATTGCGAATAAAACGAAGGGTAATACGTCTAACCACCCTTGACTCTCCATGCCTGGCTCAGCTAGCATGGTTCTTAAACTGGTTAGAATCATCTTATGAGTTACCTCTACCTTGGAGTTTGAGAATGGAGCGTAGCTCGCGGTAGTTATATGTGTTATTCCTAGCAGTTTACAGACACTTTCAAATAAATGTGATGTGAAATTTCCACCTTTATCTGTGATGAGATGGCTTGGAACTCCACACATCGGGATTAGCTGATTTATTAATGTTTTAACGATGGTTTCTTTCGTGATATCCTTGAGGGGAAAGGCCCACACATAATGGGAGTACCTATCAATGAGGGTTAATAAATACTTGTATCCTCTACACACTGGTAGTAATTTCAATATGTCACAGTTTAAATCTTGAAATTTGTATGTAACTTCTTTATATTTTCCGTAAATAGGGTTTATGCTCCGTCCGGTCTTGTTTATTTGACATTGAGGACAGCTTATTACAAGTGCTTTCACTCTCTTATGCATGTTGCGGAACACGAACTCAGTTTTTATCGCGGTCAGACAGCGCGATATCCCGAGGTGTCCTTGAAAGTGAGTCATTCGTATAATATCGTCTATATGTTGTTCAGGGAGAATGACTCTGGCATAATTCAATGAGGTATCAACAAAGAGTGAGACTTCATTCTTCTTGAACCAAAAGGGTTGTTTCTTTATGATCAATGAACTTTTCTCTTTATTTTTAAGTAATGAATTAATGTATTCATCTTCTAACTGGTCTTTACTAATTGCAGCGTAGTCAACTTCTTTCCTGAAGCGTTTTATTAAGTCAATATGAGCTTCATTACATCGCTGAATTAAATTTATTCGTGTATTTTCAGTAAGTATATCATTTATTTCATCTAACTTTTTAGTTGGCGATTTTTCATTCATTTTTAGTAATTCTTTTTCTTCCATTTCAATTCTCTCTTTCATTCTCAACCCTTTGGGTTTTAAAGTCCCTTTTTTCTCAGGGGAAATATTTAAGGAATTTCTTTTGTTTACAATCTGAGTATTTAAAAGGTCTACCTTTTTACCCTTCATTGGACTGCTAACCGCGGCACGAGTGTGGTTTTGTTTTATTACCCTCTGATAACGAGCTTTGAGTTTTGGAGAAAGTTCTTCATATTTGTAGGTGGTTGTAAAATTTGAACACGACTCCACGTGGACTGTGGGAACTTCGCTCTGATTGGCTAATGTGCTGAAATGAGGACCAATCACAGTGTTCGTAGGTGCAGATGTGATTTCTGATATTTCTGCTGCTTCAGGAGTTTCATTTTCATTGTTATTTGGATCCTCATTATTTATATCATTTCTTAACAAATACTCTTCTAAGGGATTTTTCTTTTTTGTTATCAATTTGAAAGAAACTTTGTAACTAGTTAATAAATTTAGACTTCTAATTTCCCGAATATTGAAGTTTTTATCATCATTTGCTCTTTTATATTTGTTGATGAGTTCACGGCAGTTGGTTTCTATATCAATATTTTTATTTGTGAGGAGATAGCCGTACTTTTTGAAGACTTTTGTTAAGCAGACTAATAAGCGATTGGCTTCGTCATAATTTCTTTCGGTAGGTGACAAGAGTGAACTATAAAAGGCAATAGGAAGGTGGTCTGTGCCAGTGTCGGATAAAATAACAGCAGCTGCAGATACCTTTGTGGTATGTATGATAATTTTGTAATTTAAAGAGGTGCCCGGATAAGCAAGTACAGAAGCATTTTCAACAGCATTTTTAATATTTTTGAAAGCTTTATCTGCAGTTGAATTCCACCTGACGCGGCGGTTGGAATAAGGCTTTCCTTTCAAGAATAGATTTAGGGGCGCTGTTATTTCAGAAAATAATGGGACGCTGCTTCGATAGAAACTAACGCGTCCGAGGAAAGATCTTAATTCTTTGATGGTTCGAGGCTTTGGGGTGTTTAAAATATCCCCAATTTTATCATGATTAGGTCTGATGCCGCTTGCATTTACAGTATAACCCAAATAATTAATCTCGCTCTGGGCGATTTGGCATTTTGCGGGATTTAAGCTTATGTGCAGATAACTTAACCTCTTCAACACCTTCTCCAGGAGAATTTTGTGCTCTTCTTCGGTCTTAGTGTGAATCAAAACGTCATCCATATAGGCCTGAGTATTCGGTAGGCCCTGCAGGACTGTATCAATGTAAGATTGAAAGATAAAGGGAGATGACACATAACCCATGGGAAGATTTCTGTAGGTAAACGATCCGATATTGGAAGTGATGGTAAAGTACTTTTGTGAGTCTGGGGCTAATGGCACTGAGTAAAATGCCTGCGTCACGTCAAGTTTAGTGAAAAGACGACTCCCCCTGCAGGTTTGATATTGCATCTTGCAGGTGCGGAAGTCCATAGACTCCTACCTCAGCTCTTTTGTTCAATTCTCTGAAATCGGAGATTATTCTGACTCGATTTTCGCTTTTCTGAAGGACACTCATGGGGAAAGACCAGGGAGAATGGCTGCGTCGGAGGACTCCTGTAGCTACGAGGTTGTCCAGTTCTGCTTTTGTTTGAGCATAAAGTTTATGGGGGACCCTTCTTGGCTTAAGGGAGATGGGCGGCCCCTTTATCTCTATTTTATAAGGAAAATTGTTGGCTAGTTCTATTAATACTCTCTCTGGAATATAGGCGGCATCTGCGTCCGTAGTTATTTGACCGTCCTCAGCTATTGATGCTGTGCTCATTCTCTTATTTTTGTTTTTATACTTATCAAAAATTTCGTTCCACCTTTTTTCTTGTTTCAATTTGATGTGGTGGTTTTCGGGGAGATAAGGATTTACAAATAACTCAGATTATTTTGACAATAACTCATTGAAATTTAATGAACTAGAAATAACTCATTAAAATTTAAAGAACTAGAAGGCACATGCACAGGAGGAGGAGAGAGAGAGAGATTTGAAGAAGAAGAAATAGGAACATCATTAATATTAAAATTCACATTTCTACTCAATTTTATGGTCTTATTTGTAATTTGATCTAATAATAAATCTTCTTTAAAATTAATGCCCATCTCAAAACTTTTTAAAAAGTCTAATCCTAAAATATTGGTGCTTACATCAGCGACATAAAAAGTAACAATATATCTACGCCCCAATCCCAGATCGATTTCAATATCTTTAATACTATAGATTGCAATTTTTGAATTGTTAGCAGCAAGCATAGCATATAGCCTACCGGCGCTTTTTGATGGTCATTAGCAGCGCATTGTAAGAGGCTGAAGACAGATCCGCAATCTACCAAATAATCGATCTTATTTAATGTGTCATAGACTATATACAAGGTCAAATTGTCAATCTTGCAAACCCTCTTGTCTTCCTCAACAGCGGCTGTAACTATCTCACTGCTTAAGCAGCGCTCGTCATCAGCACTTAAATCAGTTGAGTCTGACTGCAGGGTATTTGCTACATTGCTTCCATCTTCCCTTGTATTATCTATGACACCCCCCCCCATTTAATAAATTTGAGTAAAAAGACGTATCCCACATGCAAGGGACTAACAGTAGTAATAAAAGGGTTATTTTGTACATTACCAACATTGCTTGAGACATTTGTTTTGAGACCTGTGTTGAGGTCAGTATTATTTAATATAATATCATTATTTGTTGATATATTTTTGTTTTGTGTGGACTACTACTACTTTCCATATTTAAATTTTTAGAGTTCTTTAAACTAGAAGGATCATGCATTCCTTGTACATTTGTGTGAATTGAGTAAGGTTGACTGTTACGATTTTCATTTATTTGTTCATTTTTTTCATTTTTATGGTTACTTTTAATGGAATTTATATTTTCAGTTTGGATAGTGCTGGTAGTTGTATCTATATTTTGATCAATTTCTGGATCAATATTGTTCATATTGTTTGTAATAATAATTTTAATTTTCATTATATTATGTATTTTTTTATATTATTATTATTATTTATTATTATTATTTGATTTATTATTATTTATTATTATTTTATTATTATTATTATTATTATATATTTAATTATTATTAATTATTTATTTATTTATATTATTATTATTATTATTATTATTATTTTATTATTATTTATTATTATATTTATTATTATATTTTATTAGTAGTAGTAGTCAGTAGTAGTAGTAGTATTTTTTTAAATCACTATCATTTTCACATCCAACTCCGGTATCATCATTTCAAAAAATTTTTTATTTATTTCTTCAATCGGTTTTGGTTCCTAAGTTTTATGCTCTAACACAGCACTGTTTGTAATAGGGTCACTTATTATTTGAATGGTATTGTTAAATCTCACTTTTCTATTTTGATTATGGTTTTCACGGCTGCTGTTAGATGGTAATGGTCGCAGCCTTGTTAGCAGTTTTCCGACGATGATGGGACATTTTTCTGGTTATTACCATATATTAATGGATACATAGGACATTCATTGCTTTCACAGCGGTATGCTTTGAAGAGATAGCGAGCATGATAGAAGCATAATTGATTGACCGCGTTATTAAAGGCTTTACTGTACCCATTTGTATCTGTTTCTGAGTAACGTGACCTACTTTTAGCACGTGACCGATTTTCTCTCTCAGCTGTGTCTGCTTGGTTTTTAACGAACAGCTGAAAGGAGTGAGCGAGCTCGTTCACGGTTTTGG
The DNA here is from genome assembly GCA_015478945.1 of Trachelipus rathkii. Lineage (NCBI taxonomy): Eukaryota > Metazoa > Arthropoda > Malacostraca > Isopoda > Trachelipodidae > Trachelipus > Trachelipus rathkii. The sequence continues at coordinate 58,031 of JABUQX010094139.1, forward strand.
TGAGCTCAGCCAGCTGGTGGGCAACTTGATCTTCACCGCGGTTCTCATTTTCATGTTTGCGCTCGGTGTTGCGCGCGCTGGGAAGAAGGGAGGCGGAGTCTGTTCTGTTACGTACAGAATTCACAGAGCCCCAAGTCTGTTCTTCGTTTTGTTGATGATAATTTCTTCCTTTTCGAACAAAATTCTTATATAGATCGTCCGAAACTTTGACCATCCTGACAAGGTCATTTTCTTCTGCTAATGAATAGACTGACATCTGAATATTTTGGGGCATCTGCTCCAAGAAGAGGTCTATCGCAAATTTGGGGTTGTGTTCTACCAACACATCGAAGCTCTTATTCCCCAATACCCCCTTGACACGATGGAGATATTCACTGGGCAATTCATCGGGTCTCATGCCTTGCTTAAATACATCGCGGATCCTGTTCCTTAAGGCGGGGAGGTAAACTTCCTCGATGTTTTGTAATAGCAGACGATAAGCGTTGTTTTGAAGAGGAAAAGTGATTTTGGAGACCAAATTTGTGGGCAAGATTGGAGCCAACAAACGAACACGTTCGTGGGTATCTTCTATGTGATTCAGTTTGAAGATCGCTGGTGGCACTTAACCAATTTATAACATCGTATGGATCAAAGGTTGGTAATTGATTTGATGTCAATTGACTGTATGTTTTTAAAGGCGAATCGACATTGGGACGCCGCGTCCTTTCCTTTTGGCGCGAAGATGGTGGCGTCGTTTCCATCTCAGTTTCTGAGCGAGAACCAGATGGCGCTCCCTCATCAAGAGAGGGGGAAAAGCGTTGGGGAGAGGGAGTTTGGTCCTTCCCTCTTTTTGTGGACTTCTTTGTTTGAGTCCTCAAAGTCAGCTTCTTAGTCGATACCATTTTCTATGGTCTTGTTGTTACCGACTGAGTTTTGAGTCACTTATGGCGTGTTGATTTTAGGCCTAAATGAGAGCTTGAATTTGAATTTTCGCTCTCGAAGTAATAACGACTTTATTCTCTTATTTTAATGATGTTAATAAGAAACTTTCTTCACGTTATTAATTTTGACTCAAATAATTTATTTACTTTATCTAACTATCAATATTTTAAGCACAAAACTTAGTAAAATATATTTTTTTTTTTTTTTTTCAATTATTAATGTATCTGACTCCAATTAGGGGGTTTAGCCCCCTGTCGCTCCTGGGGTTACCAAAATGACGTCTAGGCCGAAATCACTTCGACAGTCATAGCAAGGGGGGATAATTAGAGCACTTTCCTCGTAGTTGGTTTATTTGTGATAGTTAGATAACAATACACAGATGATTTTCATTAAACAATTGGATAAGTAATGGATGGGCATATATCAACGTTAGCACTATTATGAATTACACAGACTAACTAATAAGATAAATGCACTAATTCCCTATCCTAAATAGACCTGCCGGCCTTTGGTTAAATCTAACAATTTCTGTAGGGCACCCTCACGCTATGAGGCTCTACACAATACTCCCGGGCATGATTTGGTAGCGTCCCTTCAGGACCCAAGCACCAATCATAACCCTTGTCTGTTGGGCACTCTTTTCCTCCGCGAAGGAAAAGAGGCGCCAACACTTGACTTTCAAATAATGTACATTGTGTAAGTATGAAGCAGACCACCATTTATGCAAAGTGATATGCATGAGGCTTGCAATAGCCTCTTACAGAGATGCATACACTCTAAGACACTGCATGCTATTGTCTTACAAGGATTCCCTATCGTAATTTCACCTTAGAACTGGTGGCCCTTCGAGTGCAAAAAGGATCTTAACAATAACAACAACTAATATATATATATATATATATATATAATATTAACTAATATATATATATTTATATATATATATATATAATAATATATATATATATATATATAATATATATATATATATATATATATATATATATATATAATATATATATATATATATATATATATATATATATATATATATATATATATATATTATATATATATATATATATATATATATATATATATATATATATATATATATATATAAGTCGCAGAACTTACCATCGTTTTATAAGGTCAATTTCAGTTTCCTTGCTTTTGTCTGAAGTGATTCAAAATATTTTCATTATGACTTCTGTGCTGAGATCTCGATGAATTGACAGAAAAGCAAGACCTGTAAATACGATCCTCTCCAATATTCAGTAAATACGTTTTCAGACATATCAATGTCGAAAAGTTTTTCTACTGTTGCGGTTAATACAGGCAATACTTCTAAGATATTCAGGAGAGTAGCAATGTTAGGAAACCTCCTCTTGTCACACTTAGCCAAAGCACCGATCGCAGTTTTTGTTTTTTCATTTTCTAACAGACATTTACGCTGCCAGATACACCACTCTCCTTTTAGTGTATCCTCGTGAGGGGTCTGGAAGGTCGTCTTATAAAGAGGATGCTTTCAATATGCTTATAAGATTTATTGAACTTTTCTGGTAAAAATATATATACTGAAATTGAAATGATAGTGGTTTCATGCGAGAGGAATCGTCAGTCAACGAAGAAATCAGATCATCAATAAACGGAATAAAAAAAACGGTGTTTCTGGAACTTCGTAGTTCTTGAAATTGTTATTTCAATACCTAAGCTGTCGCATACATTTTTAGCTTGTGTAAATATGGTTTTAAACTCTGTGTCAGCATTTTGTCTATCTTTTTCGAGAAGTTGAATAATGTCTTTTACTAAGTTTATTGCACTGACAATGTCCAAATGGACACTCTGTAACTGTTTTGACAAGGTGTAGGTTATTCCAAGAAATTTACTTAAAACGTATAATGTTATTATAAAATTCTAATTACTGATTGAATTTAACAACGAAGTAGCTTTCTGTGATAATTCACCAGGCCATTCTTTTATTTCTTCCAATGACGCAAGTATTGGCTCAAGAGTCTCTTTTAAAAATGAAATCCGCTTCATGCCGTTCACACCATCTGGTCTCGCACATCTTTCTGATCCTCTTGTTATTTTGGTTACTAGAAAACTCTTTTATTTTATCTTCCAGAAGTTTTGTGCGCTTCGGACTCGATCGAAAAAAGTGCATATTTCAGAGATGAATCCTAAGACGTTTCAAATTGCCTGAACTTTAGAAGAGTCTGTGCAATGTGTGTATGGAGCTTTAGAATACTCATTCCGAATGACAGATTGCACTCCTCGGAATTCGCCTCTCATGGAAGAGGCTCCTTCATATCCTGGGCCTCTTAAATTTTCGAGATTTAAACCAAAATAGAGTCCCTCCAAAATTACATTTGCCAATGCTTTCTCTGAGATATCATAAACCGGAACAAATGATAAAAAAATTCTCTCTTAAAAGGAGTATCACCTCCATCACCACCAATCGCGGACCTTACACAAAGTGAAAACTGTTCTGTTTGGGAAATATCTATTGTTTCATCAGCTAAAACTGAAAAAAATATTTTTATTATTAACTTCCACTATTTTCCTTTGTATAAACTGACTCTAAATGACTGTATGATTTCATTCTGTATTACATTGAATTTTTGGACGATAGAAGTAAGTGGTTCTTCAAAACCTGGTCACCTCCATTTGCTCGAAACCTAAGAAGGCTTCTAAAATTTCCGTTATTTTCAGCATTTAATACGTCCAGAGTCACTTGAGCCCCTTAATGCAAGACCTTGCTGGCATAAACGTATAGTTTGTATTATTGGTACAAGTTTTTCTTATTTTTCTTCACATTTTTCTTATTTTGAGTGTCCAGTTGTTTGACTATGCTTTCGATTTTTTTCTGAAAAGAATTTATATATATATATATATATATATATATATATATATATATATATATATATATATATATATATATATATATATATATATATATATATATATATATATATATATATATATATATATATATATATAGATATATATTTGTAGTTTGATTTCTGCTGAAAAAATTGCAGTCGATAATTTCGGGGGGGGCTGCAGTATATATATATATACTGATATCTATATATATATATATATATATATATATATATATATATATATATATATATATATATATATATATATATAAATATTGCATAATAATCGCAATTAGATAAGATGTTAAAGAAAGAACATATAATGAGAAGGTAAAGAATTAACTACCTTCTCTGGGATTGAACCACCGCATGTTGCGCGTGAGGACAATATGCCCGGTGCTATACAACTGAGCCATCCTCCAAGCCAAAAACTTGGATTCAAGAACACTTATAAAGCAACCGAGTTCCCGTCAAGGCGACATCACCAGGTGTCCAGCCTGTCCTATCTCTCGTTCTTTATATTTTTAGATGGTAAATATTGCATAATAATCGCAATTAGATAAGATGTTAAAGAAAGAACATATACTAAAAAAATTAACTGCCTTCTCTGGGATTGGAGTTTCCGCATGGAGGATGGCTCCGGTTGTATAGCACCGAGGCATAT
>JABUQX010094139.1:67500-70901 GCA_015478945.1 Trachelipus rathkii
ATATATATATATATATATATATATATATATATAAAATATATATATATATATATATATATATATATATATATATATATATATATGCTGACTTTTTAATATTTTTTGGGCTCACTAAGGCAAGTAGGCGTTGCCTACTCTGCCTACCCCAAAAACCGCCACTGAATTATATATATATATATATATATATATATATATATATATATATATATATATATATATATATATATATATATATGCTATATATATATATATATATGGCATTCTCGCATTTGTAGACTGATATATATATATATATATATATATATATATATATATATATATATATATATATATATATATATATATATATATATATATATATATATATAATATATAACTATATAAATATAGAATTATATATAAATACCTCTCAAGCGATATATACCTAAATATGACCTTTTCTGTTTTACGACTCCGTCAGTTTTGAATTTGTTTGTTTTAATATATTGCTACTATATGATGCCAACAATGAATTTCAGTGGTAACGGACATGATTAAAAAATATGACCAGTTACGTTTTACGGATCCGTAACTTTTAAATTTTGTTTTTTGCTGAGGTGCCAGGAACAGAGCAGCTGAGATGCTTGGGGTCAGGGTCTCTCATTGCATCAGGTTTGACAGGGGGTGAGTTCTTCCCCCCTCTTGGGTCTCCCCATCAATCCCTCCCCCTCTGTCCCCCAGTCGGCTCGAACCCCTAATTTTTTATTTATTTTTACATATTTGTAATAAACTGTATACGCTGATTCCAAATATAATTATTGGTTTCTGTAAGTGTCGTGCATTTGAGATATTTAATTTAGTAAATATTTTACTGGATATTTTTGTATTTTCTGCTCCATTATTACTAGTTCAAATTAGCTGGTTTGGACGCTTGGATATGTTACTTTAGAGATATTCCATTTAAAACAATATTTAACAAAAATGTGATTTTTAATTATTTAAAAATACTTCGAACTTTTGAATCATGTCCGTTGAACTGGGGTCCCATTGTTGGTATCATAGGCATGATACGTACCTTGAAGATTACACTTGGGTAGGCAAAGTTATATAAATATATATATATATATATACTATTATATACTATATATATATATATATATATCTATATATTTCTGTCAATTTTTATACAAATCTATATATATTTATTTATATCCTTATCTACACACATATGTATCTTTATCTCTATATATATATTATCTTTCATGTATATATTATGTTATATTCTATTTTTATATGTATATACTATTCTAACAATATATAACAAACAACATATATATATATATATATATATATATGTATATATACCATATATGTAGCTATATAAAAGAGAGGAAAAGGTAGTGTCTAATGAATGATTGTGAAAAATGAGATAAATGAATACACATAAGAGAGAGAAAATGAATTGCAGAGAAGGCAGGGTGACGGTAATCAATAAACTTTAAAAAGAAAATAAATACAAAGAATTGGTAATGTAAATATTTTGTCTAAATTAATCATAAAAAATTTATAAACATTTCTAACTCAGACCAAACATACATTATAACCTATTATTATAGCTAATCCCACTAGACGGAGAGAACGACGACTATTAAACTTGAACCCCAAGACCATATATATATATTCTTATATATATATATATATATATAGTATGTATCTGTATGTGACTGCTCTGTCTATCTATCTGTCTGCTTTATATTTTATATATATATATATATATAAGTGGTTAACTCAATTAAAGTAGGATTGGGATTAATTTGGGTTAAAGTTTGGTTAGGTTAGGTTGAGTTAGGTTAGGTTAGTTTGGATTTAGGTTAAGGTTGGAGTGGGTTAGATTTTATAAGGACATATTTACCTGGGTAACAATATATTTTTGACACATGTTCTTGGTTTTAGCACTCTATGAATCAATACACATGACCATTGTGCATATTATATACTTTATATTTTTATATATATATATATATTATATATATATATATATGCTATATATATCTTCTTTCATATATATGTTTGTTTTCTTCATAACTATGCGGTTGAAGGTTGAGAGAGTAGGTCTGTTGGACACAGATGCTAAGAGTTTTTAGTGATTCATCGTGTTGTGATATTTTGTAAACACAAGTGTCATTAATCTTATATGTGATCAAGCCACATATCTTATCTTTAAGAAGTTTATTTGTTTACATTATCTTCGATCTAGCAAGTGATCTAAATATATACATTGTCTCTAATTTATCCTCTCGTCATTCACAGAAAAGTGAAGTTTTACCTATTATAACTGTATATTAAGAAGTGTATTATAACGAATAATCTAGAAATATTAGTAAATGTTTTATAATATTTCTTATGTCAGACCGTAAGTTGTAGCCAGATTAATCTACAAAATTCCAGGTATTTTAATTTTATAAGATATCTCGCTCTCTCACTCGTCAATGCTTACTTATGCAAATAAAAATAAGAATCTCTCATTGCTTGTAAGTAATTATTGTAATCTCTGAATACTTATTAAGAAGAAATATTTATATTGGAAAGTTATATATATGATAAAATTTTGGCAAACGTGACTTATAGATAAGAATTTTGGCTAAGCCGCATCAGGACATATTTTGTTCAAGCGTGATTGAGGACATTTTGGTTGATTGTGGCTACAGAAAATTTTGTCTAAGTAGCTTCGGAAAATTCTGTAGGCTATATTGTAATAATTATTCTACTTGTAATAACGTAGAGTTCTATTGGATGGGAAAGTTTTCTCTTCGATTGAGATCGAATGACGACCGATTGAAAAATTCTACAAGTTGTTCTACTTCCATTAATGGCTAAAGATTCATCATCTTTGTGAATTTCGTCTCCATTTTTGCATTTTTGCATACAGATTTCTACAGAATAAAATGCTTTTCTGAGGAAAATTTTTAAATGCGTATTTATGAAAAATCGTATGTAAGGCTTATGTATCAGGTATTTTGGTAATACAGAAAAGACTATAAGTGCAAATTATATTTACTTGTCTTTAGTAAATAATTTATATTAAATATTATATTCTTTTCTATTAATATAATATAGGCATTATCCATTTGATATTAATAAATCGTTCAAGTGGGATATTATACAGTGGAATATATGCTTGTTTCCGATTGGCTTAGTTACCATAGTCGCTGATGACGTCAGTATTGTGCACCACGTGGCCTCGCACGTTCTGAGGAATAGAATCCCATATTCATTATTAATTTCGTTGTCTGAGTATTTTATTTATTATATTGAAAAATAAGATTACTATTTAAGTCATATTTATATATATTCATAATTATATGTAGACACTTTTTTCGTAAATTTATTGTTGTTTAGAGCAATTTTGTAGTATTAAAATA
>JABUQX010094140.1:0-44331 GCA_015478945.1 Trachelipus rathkii
TTGAGAAGGGTAGGGAATAAGTCTTATAAACCCACACTTTTAATTAACCACTATTTAGGATTAAAGTATTGTGTTGAGTGTTGTCTTCTTGACGCAAACACTTCGCTCCCCACACAAAGGGGTGGCACGTACCTTCATGTAGACGAAGGTTACGTCCCGTGCTCAGAACTCGCCCACGATGCGACTATATAGCCGGAGTTAAAATCAAAAAGGCATGAGAAATTGTACTCTGCACGTGGGGCGCCTAAACCCTAAAAAAATCGAAGTGTGTCGTGAATAGAGATTGTATAAATTGGTAAGAAAACGGATCTCAAGAGACGGTTTTATCTGGAAAAAGCAATCGGGCCTCCGGAATCAGGAGGGAGTTTGTTGACAACCGAGCACGATGCAAGCTGGTGCGGTGGCCCTAGTTCGTAACATTACGTTTAGAGTAATCAGCGATAAATCTATTACTGCTTTCACAACGATCAATGATGAAGATAAAAACTTTTGAAAATAAGTTTTGAAAAAAAGTTTAAAAAACTGTTTAAGTTAAATTCCGCCGTCGCCACTAGATTTAATCTTCAGCATGGTAAATATGTATATTGAGACCTGCGTACTACCTGTCCTGTACTACTCATCTACAATATGCGTACAACTGCATTGCATCTTGCCAAGCGATCCCGTCTTTCTAAAATTGTTCAGCCACATGTTTTTCATCTCATTTTCTTTTTAATATAAATGCTAACTAGGATATATTTTTTTTCCTTGAAACCTAGAACTCATGTCATATTGTGGTCTGCTGATTTTCTTTATGTTTCTATTTTCCATGTATACTAATAGAGCTTGATATAAAATTTGAATGTGTTTAAAAGTTATTTCATGTTTTAATTCTGTGATCTTTCGAAAACTTTCTATTTTTCATCGCCACTGTTATTTTTTATCATATTTTATTTAAGATTTTTTTAATTTTACAGATCTTATTTTATAGTTTATATAATATTTGTTTATTTGTGTTTATTTTATTCTTTGTTTTGTATTCATTAACTTTTTAAAAATTTTGTTTTTAACCGATTAAAATATTTATGTCTATTTATTTTTGTTCATCACTTACAAAGTCGTGTCATATATGCTACATACACTTAGAATCTAATGCAGTCAAATCAGTAAATCAATATCAACCTTGCACTTCACCATTCCCTTGCATCTATAGGAAATTTATTGATCACAATTAAATTGTTCCAGTCATGTTTGCATACTAAAACTAAACATAATTTTATTTCTTTATTTTGTTTTGTTTCTTTTAAAACTTTTTCGGTTTTTATACTAAATAATATCTATAAAACAAAGATAGATAAATTTAATAACATTATGTCATACATTACATAACCTTAAAGCAGTATAAACGTCCATGTAAATCACGATAATCAACACCTCCATGACCCACATACCACATCCTTTTACATGATCTATTCGATACTATTGATCTATTCGATGCCATTGAATCTATTGATTCAACTCATATTTTGTATAACATAAACAAAACTATTATATTTATTATTGATATTGTTGTTTACTAAACCATTTTGTTTTTACTAACAAAGCATTTTGTCTTTTCAATGTTTCCATAACTTAAAAAGAATTTGTTATTTCATACTTTCAAAGCAGTAAATCAATAAATCAGTAATCACGGCCACTCCATCCCTCCCCTCCCCTTGTCCATGATCTATTGATCTATTGACTATTGATTCTTAGATCTCAGTCATTATTTTTTGTTAATTACTACATAACACAATACATACTTTTATTTATCTATAATTGTTTTGTTTCTTTTTAGACAATTTTGTTTGTTTATTAAAATAAGACACACTGATGACGAACAAAAATGTTTAGTACTTAAAATTTGGCAGTATCTTACAGATACCTTTAAAGGCAGTAAATTCAGTAAATCAGTAATCAACACACCATCCTACCACCTTTCTGTACCCACTGGACTATGATTAATGATCTAAGATTGATCCTATTGATTCAAGTCATATTTTGTATACACATAACAAAATAATTTATTTAGTATTTTGTTATTGTTTCTATAAACTTTTCGTTATTTTACTATAAAAATTTTATTTATTTTGTTTAATTAGACTTTGAAATATTTTGTTTTTAACCTAAAAAATTTCATTTTTTTATGTTTTAACAACCTTAAAAAATTTACATTTTTACCGATACCTTAAGCAGTAAATCAGTAAATCTAGTAATCAAACTGCCCTCCCACCACCCTCCATACTTTCTGGTGATCTATTGTTCAAGTCATATTTTAGTATAACATAACACTGATAAAGCAAAAACTTTTATTTATTTTTGTTTTCGTTCTTTAAATTTTCGTTTTTTACTAAAAAATTATTCCTTTTATGTTTATAACTTTAAATTTTTTGTTGTCATATTTAACATACCTTAAGCAGTACAAAAATCAGTAAATCAGTAATACAAACTGCCCTCCATACCCCTCCTCATACCCTTTCTGTGATCTATTGATCTATGATCTATCTGATCTATTGAACGTATTGATTCAATCATATTTTGTATAAACATAACACAAAGTTTTATTTATTTTTGTTTTTTTTTTTCTCTTTCCTCTTTAAACATTTTGTTTTGTACTAAAAAAATTATTCCTTTTATGTTTAATAACTTAAAAAAATTTGCAATATTTAAAAAAAATTAAAGCTGTTTAAATCAGTAAATCATAATCAACTGCCCTCCATACCCTCATACCCTTCCATGATCTTTACTGATCTATAGATCTATTAATCTATTGATCTATTGATTCAAGTCATATTTGTGTAACATAAACACAGAAAACTTTTATTTATTTTCTGTTTTGTTTCTATAAACTCTTTGTTTTTTTACTATAAAAGTTTTATTTATTTTGTTTATTTGCTTTAAATCTTTTTGTTTTTAATCTAAAAAATTTATTCTTCTTATGTTTATAACTTAAACACATTTACATTTTTACATACCTAAGCAGTATTCAGGTTATAAAAGTCTAAACACTGCCTCCATTACCTCATAGGCGTGCCAATCCGCATCGAAATTGGACAACGCGATATTGAATCACGCTTCAAAGTCTTCTGAGATATATATTGAATTACATTGAGCATTCAATCAATATTTTGTATTAAATAACACAAATAAACTTTTATTATTTTTGAGATTTTGTTTCTCACTAAACTTTTTCGCTTTTATAACTATACAGCCCACTATTCTACTTTATTACTTGTTTACGTCTGCCTTTAAAAGTTATTTAAGTTTCTACTACATAAAAATTTTAAATTCGCTTTATTTGTATATTAATTAGTTCTTCGTCTCTAGCTGCATATTGTTACTAATACCTTAAAGTCAAGTAAATCAGTAATGCATGAATGACAAATTACAGGTTAGCATTTTGTTCCCCTTTGACATTTTCCCAAAAAACACCAAAGTTTTTCAGTAAAATTTCTTTACATGAAAATTTTCCGCTATTGGATCTCTGGCTTTACACGCCTTGGGCAGGTTCGCCAGAGCAGGAAGATGAAATTTCTAAAAAACACAAAATTACGATCCGCTGCATTTTCCGATTATATAGAATATGGCAACTGGGCATGTTTTCTACTGAAAACTCTATTATTTCGCGAGTTTTACTAACAAACAACTTAATACCATTTATTATTGTTATATATACCAAGTAAAAAAAATTTGCATATTTACATACCCTTGGATGGGTAAGAAAGCAGAATAATACAAAAGATGTCTATATAATCAGTTTAAATTACTGAGACCCGCTGCCCATAATTCATAACCTCAAGCCTTAAAAACATGTGTGGCTAGTTGAATGGAAATAATTGGGACCTATGATCATAGGGCTGGGATGGATCTATTGAGTTCCTCACAAAGTCAATAATATACTATACAAATATTCCAAAAAATGTAATACGTATTTTGTGTAGGTAATGGACCCATCTTGCGCGTAGAGCTTCTTTATATTCATGTTTTTGTTTTTGTTATTAATCTTTTTGATCGTTTTTTAAATAAATAAAGTTATCATTGCCTACTATTATGTTTATAAACTTAAATAACACTTCGCGATATTACATACCTTCAAAGCAGTAATTCAGTAAATATCAATTAAATCAAACTGCCATCCATACGCACTACATAAATAAATCTGCATCACGCATGATTGTATCATGTAATTGAGTTAGTGCTATCATTATCTACTATGATTGGTAATTGATTATCTAAATATTGATACACAGTAATTATTTCTGTAATATAGAATCTTAATACAGAAACTAACTTTTATTTATCAAATTTGTCTCGAGAGTTTTGTTTCTTTTAATTTTTCGTTTTTTTTCTAAAGAATTTAATTATAAATTATGTTTATAAACTATTAAAATACTTTAGACATGTAAACACAATACCACATTAAAGCAGTAACACTCAGTAAATGGCAGAAAACCAATCGATATACTTAGTGTCCAAGCCAGTCACCTCCCTACCCGCCTTAACATGATCTATTGATCTATTCGATGTTCTGTGGCTTTGGGGGTAATTTTGTATATACCTAAAATCACAAAAAAATTTTATTTACTTTTTGTTTTATCCAGTTTCTTTTAAACTTTTCGGTGTTTGTTTACTCGTATTTTATTCTTGTTATGATTTATTATATAATTGTTCACAAACAATTGCCAAATTTATTACATATATACCTGAAAGCAGTAATCAGTGACACTTCAGGCATAAATCAATTACCTGTATCTAGCCACTCGGACTTATTACTCTTCTTATGTCCAGCCATGATCTAACTATGATTCTATTTTTGTATGCGCTAGGAGCCATTCATTTGAATATGTATAACATAAAAGAGGACGCATTACTATATTTTATTTCTCATTGTTAGAGATTTTACACTATAAACATGTTGCGTTTTTGTATAAAAATTTGAGTCTTCTTTGTATATGAAAAAAATTAAACTTTAAAGAAATTTATGCATAATTATCGCCACATTACCTTAACAAGCCGTAAAAAGAGCAGAATCAAAATCGCCCAAGCTTAATCACACCAAACATCTAATCCGACTTACCTCGATTCATTGCACTGTACCTAGGCATGAAATCTGAATACAGATTTTATGGAAAATTTCTTAAGATATTCATATCTTGAGTATACTTTTGTTGGGTCTAAATTCGCATACTAAGGTCATCAATTTTGTCCAAATATACTAACAAAAAATATTATTCTTTTTATGTCTATGACTTAAAATTTTTTGCTTTTGCATTAGGAGCCATTATTTGTACATTACCCATATAATTTCAAAAGTCTAGGGTACACTCGATGAGTACGAAAGCAAGCTAGGGTCACACAGGGCGGATAGTTATAATCTGCAGGGTCACCTCCTTGTCATAAGATCCTTTATTCAAAATAGTTCAATACTATGTAATCTTTATGAAATTCTAGAAGTAGAAGGTGAATAGTTCTATTTAAATATTGTATATTTCACACACACCTAACCAAATTTAAAAAATTCTATAAAATTATATTTGGTAAGTTTCGTTTCCTTATAAAAACATAATATAGTTTTGTTGTCGAATGTCTTACTATCTCATAATACAGTCTTTTATGCTTTATGAAAGGCCATTAATAAATTTTTGATAATTGCTAAAAAAAGTTATCTCCTGTCACAAGAGCTAATTTAAATCGATGGATCGTAGATGCTGATAGGGTTGGATTAAAGATTGTGGAAATATATGAAACAGTTGAGCTGGTAACAACATAACTCAGGATAATACCAATCATCCATGGTAACATATGTGACAGAGTGGTGTCCCACTGTCGAGGATCTAGCTGCTGGGGGCTACTATTGGTCTCTACATTATCATTATAAATTTGGTACTCTTACTAGACGAGGGCTGACATTTAGATCAGATTCAATGGTTCCTAAGTCTTTGTCGAGTAACTATGATCTAAATAAGTTACCGAGCCACCATCTTTATTTATTCTAGGTTAGGATATTTGGTGGTATTAGTGCATTGCAAAATAAAAACTTTCATAAGTTGTATTCTTGATCCATAAAAACTCTTGGTGGGCAAAGATAAGATAAGACATATATCGTATTCTTTTTATGAATTAGTAAATAACTTAAGAATAAGAGTAATATATTGGTTCTCTAATATTTACACCTCTAGACCTCAGTGAATTAGCCAATCAGAATAAAGTTTTATAAACCTACGCATATGAATACTGAGGATAGTAACATTAAGCTTGCGTAAAATGGATGAAGTCAATAATCTCCGTTTCTGTAAAAAGTGCGTGAGAGAAACACAATGAACAAGATTATAATAGGTTCAGGTGATTATATAAAAACCAGTAGTTTGTAATAAGTAGCTAATTAGGCATGTTTGGGCACTAGTATAATAAAATATACAATCAACTTAGAGATTTCTCGTGCCTACTAATAATCGCGCACATTAATGTTTACAACGAGCAAGGAACGTAATAATGTAAACCTCCGAAATAAAACTGTATCAGCTTATAGCTATGTTAGGCTGCCCAGTGAATTCAGTAATATTTGAAAGTGCACACAGTTTAGGGCCCTCTTTGATTTACTATGAATATGACTTCTAGATATTGCAGAGAGTAATGTGGCAATACATACGAGCACCTGAACAAGGATACAAATTTTCTGGAAAGTTGCATCGGAAATAGGCATAATAAGAGCTATGAAGACGAGAAGGAACCTGACACAGGCTATAAAAGCTTTAATGGATTAATGTTTCTTTGTGTAGTATTATATGTTAGTTCGTATTTTACCATCCTAAAGGTGACATGGTTATTATCTATATAGTCCTAAAAAATTAAAACTTTCAATATATATTGTTTTACCTTAATATTCTGTGATCTGTATTATAATAAGTATTGGACCTATTAGTTGAGTATCTACTTCAATTACAGTGAAACAATTTTTGTGCACTCATGATGTATGTATTACCAGGGTTGGGGCAATAAATAAGACAATAAAATTCTATAGGCAAGAATAATGTCATTGCATCTACTTAATAATATAACCCAGTAAATTGACATATGACAGTCCAGTAAATAGGGCTTTGTTTAAAAAATTTTGTCGAGAATTAGTTAATGTCTAGAGGGAGGTTGTCCTGGAGCACGTTGTTGACTCGCCATTGAGTCAACCCATTTCACAAGTAAACCTTCCTCCATATCGATTCTTATGGGACTGGGGGTTGGGTATCGATATAATATATTGCAACGAACAAGGTTCCCAGATTGTGCTCGGGTTTTGTAGTTTATACCGTGTAGTCTCGTTTATTGGGTTAGATGGCCATGTGTGTGACCCGATCTAATTGATACTCTCAGGTTATTCTCATAATTGGAGTCTATGTGGGATGGTTTTGGGGTATCCAATATTATAGAGTATTTTCTCAAAATTGAGTCTTCTGATGAACTTTCAGCTTCATTTTCTAAAGCGTTTTTGCATTCTTTTACTTGGCAAAGGCCGCAAGCATCATCAGTACAAGGTAGACCAATCTTTTTGCAGCTACAACGAATATTTTCACATGATATTGTACATTTACAACGTATGATGGAAAGTAAAGACTTTGGAGCTGGTGGTAAGTCACATGTGTTTGGAAAATATTGTTTATTCTTTACAAACCATCCCCAACTAAAAGCGTCCTTTGCACGCTCTTTATCTTTCAGTTGTAATACATGATTGTAGCAAACGTAGAGAGTGATATTTCATTGCTGATTCTGTTGGTTGAAGCATTTCTGGTTTAACAAACAATTTGGATGAAGCCACTTTTTCCTTGAAGATACATACGGTGGCGAAGCTCTTGCAGAGTTTCATCATTTCTCCCTCTAAAGAGCAACAACATTGCTTTCTTCCAGCAGTTTCAATTTCCGCTTGGTTCTTCTTTGGCCCACAAAAAGAGTTAGCAGTTTCGTTAAGTACCTCACTGTTCAGAAGCTTTTTGGATGCTGACGCGTTACCAATACTAGGATGTTGAATCACAGCTGGCATAGGCATGAAAGAAAAGTAAATGCCTTCATATTTCTTCTCCAAGCACTTTTTAAGCAGATAAAATGTTGCATATTTTTCTTTCTCTTATTTGTCGAAAATGCAAAGAAACCCGTTTTCAGTAGTTTGGTACAGGAATAAAACCAAAAGATCAGTATCCTCTCCTACAACAACTGTATCGCACTGTTGAGAAATGTGGACTGCTTCACTAGCGATTGAAACATCAGCATCATCTTTAGTAAAATTAAATTTACATCTCCTTTTCTGTAGATTGTTGCCTATGAGACTACCCATTTTAGATTTTTTACCAGTATCAAGAAGAAATTTCTCCTTCTTACTTATGAAAACTGTTTCTGGAGTTAAATTTACAGTTGGGCTTAGCTTTGAGTTTACACATAGCCGCCTGTAATGCTAGTTGTCTTTTATTGAGGACACAAAAGTATTGTACCTATCAAACACAACTGAAGCTCTTCCATACTTTTTACAAGTAAAATCAGCATAAGATGAAGCTATTTCGTCGAAAGTGACTTTGTTTCCATGGGATTCTGTGAAGAAGTGACCCACCGTCTAACACATAATGGTTTTTGTTAATCTCTGGATCTGTGGATGTACTCTCAAGTGGTTCTTCTTCAGTAAGTGAATTTAGAATGCATTCGTAAATTGTATTGCCCATTTTAGATTTTTGTGCTTTTCGCAACAAGCTTGATGTCTCGAACAGTGAGGGAAGGAAGGGGAAAATCGCGTGATTAATTACTTCTACAAGACTTGTCCCTCGATTATTTGCTGCAACAATTAGTCACTGAAACAAAAGTACTGGGTCAAAAGCGACTTAATCGTTGCTATTTATTTTTACTTTTGCAGACGATGCCAATGTACGCACACGATCCTTCCTCTTGAAGGAAAAAGAAAATACATCTTTTCCCTGGACAATTTTCACAATATCTTCCCCAATACTCAGTAACTTTTGAACACTCACAATACATCTGTAACAAAGGTGATATCTGTAACAATGTTCCGAAGCGTTGGATCAGATTTTAAAGGAGATATTTTTTTTAGGAATTCAATAACTTTCATAGCATCTTCTCTGCCTACCAATTTTGAAAGATGCAGTTCTTTGTGCTGTTGTTCACTAGTGGAATATGCAGTTCTTGTTTATGGCTGCATAGCCAAACTGAATTCACAAGTGGCAGGCATGGATAAAACCTATAAAGCTCGCATACATTCAGATATTCCACTGCCTCTTGTTAGACCTCCGTTTGTTTTAATGGAACACATTAAAACTTGTTCAATGACGAGATCACACCCCAAGCCTGACCAAGGTGTATCAGACCTGTGCACAACATGAAATCCTTTTTGGAATGGCGCAAATATCTGTGTGGTTGTCCTTGAGACAGTTTCTCGTGGTTTACAAGTAAAGGTACGCAAATTTCAGGTAATTAGTGTGACGCTGTAGCTGCAAACACAGGACAAACATTCGCGAATGCCTCCTAGATTGGGACAATCAAGAAAGCCTGATCGATCTGCTTGAGCAAGTTTTAGGTGCTTCAATTACCAATGGACTGATGACTCTGACCATAGTTTTCACTGGTCAGAGATCTCTTCAAACATCTTTGTATTTTTTTCTATATAATTAAGTTGAATGAACTTTTAACAAGTAAATGAAGACTAAACTAGGCACTGCTTATGCATCTGTAGGTCATCATATAGAAGGGGAACAACTTCAGCTAAAGGTTAGTTCTTCTTTTCACTAAATATGTCACTCAACAACATTGAGCTCAGGGCAGAGTCAACCAGCATATGTCCACGAAAAAATCTAGACACAGCTTTGCCAGTAAATATGTGTACTTCACTGTGTTGACTCTATGAACTATTTGCAGCACATCTTCGAGACCAGAATTTTCCATCAAATGTCCAATTGCTCCTAGGATATTCATCAAAGTGTAGAAAGACAAGAACATAATGACCATGGCACACCTCGCCTGCGATGCTCGCTATCTTTTATTGAGGGCACGAAAGCGTTGTGTCCATCAAACACAACTGAAGCTATTCCATACCTTTTACAGGTAAAATCAGCATAAGATGAAGCTATTTCATCGAAAGCATAGCTTTGTTTCTATGAGATTCCGTGAAAAAGTGACCCATCGTCTAACACATAATGGTTCGTGTCAATCTTTGTATCTGTAGATGTGCTCTCAAGTGGTTCTTTTTCAGAAAGTGACTTTAAAATGTATTCGTAAATTGCATTGGTCAGTTTAGATTTTTGTATTTTTCACAATGAGTTTTTTTGACTCGAGGGATGGGAAGGGACAGAGCTCGTGATAAAATACTTCTATAAGATTTGTCCTTCCATTATTTGCTGCAACAATTAGTCGCTGGAACAAAAGTGCTAGATCAAGCGTGACTTCATCGTTGCTATTTAATTTTACTTTAGCAGATAATGCTAATATATGCACAGGATCTTTTCCCTTGAAGGAAAAAGAAAATACATCTTTTCCCTGAACACTTTTCACAATATCTTCCCCAATACTCAGCAACTTTTAAACATTGAAACATCTGGATCAAAGGTGCGTTCTGTAACAATGTTCCGAAGGGTTGGATCAGATGTAAAGGGAGATTTTTTTTTTTTTTTTAGGAATTTGAGAACTATCGTACCAATTGTCTTTCTACCAATCTGTCTACCAAATGTCTTAATCAATGCATTTTTTTTAGCTGTTCACTATTGGAATATGCAGTTCTTGTTAATGCCTGCATAGTCAAACTGAATTCACAAGTGGCAGGCCTGGATAAAACCCATAAAGCTCGCATACATTCAGACAGTCCACTGCCTTTTGTTAGACCTCCGCTTGTTTTAATGGAACGCATTAAAGCTTGTTCAATTACGAGATCACACCCCAAGCCTGACGAAGGTCTATCAGACCTATGCACAACATGAAATCCCATTTGGAATGACCCAAATATGTGTGGTTTCCTTGAGGGCAGTTTTCTCATGGTTTGCAAGTAAAGGTAAGAAGATTTCATGTAATTAGTGTGACCTGCTGCTGCAAACACAGGCATACATTCGCGAATGGCCTCTAGTAAGTGCTACATGGACTGATACTCTGACCTTACTTAGTTCACTGGTCAAAGAGATCTCCTTCAAAGTCTCTCTTTTTCTGTTATAATTACGTTTAATGTATGGAGAGATTCTGACCCTTCTACATCGGATGTAATCTTCTTTTGCATCTGTAGGTCATCATATAGAAGGAGGACATCTTCAGCTAAACGCTTGTTTTTTTCTTCATTAAATGTTTCACTCAACAACATTGAGCACGGGGCAGAGTTAACAGCATATGTTCACAAAAAACTCTAGACACAGCTTTGCCAGTAAATATGGGCCTCACTGTGTCGACACCATAAACTATTTGTAACATAATCTTCCATCAAATGTCCAATTGTTCCAAGGATATTCATCAAAGTGTGGAAAGATCCCAGCATAATGACCATGTCCTCAAACTCTGCTTTGTATCTACAATCATTTGCAATAATAGAAGTTTTCATAAAAGAGGTTTATCAAACGTCAGAACTGTGGAGGTCTCTTGGGCTGTTGATAAATGAGAGATATACTTCATAAATGATAAAATGCAAGTCATATTATTAGGTTGGAGGTTGATTATTAGGAGAATGACAACTGATGATTTCCCAAAGTCAGAAGAGCGATGAATTCCCTTCATAGTACCTGACCATAAAGGTGTACTCAGCTTTAAGTGCTATGCTGTTTACCAGAGAAGGTAAACAGCATGACACTTAAAATTAAGTACACCTTTAGGGTCAGGTACTATGAAAGGAATTCATCTTTCTTCTGACTTTGGGAAATCATCATTTGTCATTTTCCCAATAATCAACCTCCAACCTAATAATATGACTTGCATTTTATCATTTATGAAGTATATCTCTCAATTATCAACATCCCAACATGAGAATCTGTAACCTGTACAGAGGGTAATATTTGGAATTTCAAATCACCTATTGAGTTTTAATCACTGAAATATTTATAGATATTAACACTTGACATTTCTTTTGCAACATCATCTGTGACATTACCTCTGGGAATTATTCTTTTGGTTTTCTGCCCTGGTGTTATCGCTGCCATCCTGCCCATGCCATTGAGGCCTTATCGCCTTTAAATGTCTCAACGTTGTGGTCAATATTGTCTGCAACAAAAATAACTGTTCCATCTTCACCCTTTTCTATGAGATCTCCACCAGCAATTAACTGTTATCAAGAAATATTTCAGAAATAAAGTTTTGAGATGACATTCGATAAACTCTTCTCAGTGACCAATATCCAATAATATTCTCATAAAGTACTTACATTCTATAGGCCTACTTCGGCCTGCGTGAAGACTTTAGATTCCTAATTTTAACAATCCAGAATTTATTATTCTTGTTTACAAAATTTTAACTTATTTTATAAGTTGGTCCTCAGGGTGACCTTTCATTTTCGCTTTTCTTCTTTCTCTTTCCCCCCCTACCCCTATTGTTACATATTCACGATTTCGGAATGTGAAGGTTGACATGGGCCATAAAATTTTTGTTTCAGGCTTACCATGTGTTTATTCGTAATAGACTGTGAAATAACTCAAATACCGAAATAGTGAAAAAAAAACAACCTTGAGGTGGAAGTTGGAACTAATTGTAACAAAAATGATTCTTGTTGTAAATGGTAATGTAACACTCTCCTAATCAACATAGTAAAATAAGAGGCTCACACTCTATAGTCTATACTGTAGATATGTATTAAAAACGGAGTGTTTAAAAAACATGAATTTTTTAAAATCATAAAAAAGCAAATTTGGTATCAAATTTTTACAGGGAATTTTCATGCTGAAAAAGAATGATATTGATTAATAAAAGGAAAAACAAAATGGTAGTCGAGAAACTGAAAGCTT
This sequence comes from Trachelipus rathkii, assembly GCA_015478945.1. Taxonomy (NCBI): domain Eukaryota; kingdom Metazoa; phylum Arthropoda; class Malacostraca; order Isopoda; family Trachelipodidae; genus Trachelipus; species Trachelipus rathkii. The sequence goes on from JABUQX010094140.1 coordinate 12,972, forward strand.
TATTAGGGCTGAAATACATCTTTATATTAATCTAAGCGGGTTTTTATAATATGCAATCATATTTACTTCATGAAAATCAAATCTCATCTTCATCTTCATTTAAATCAAAATTGTCTCCTGTGTTTGCACAGTCCTTTCCATAACAGTTTTTTTAAACTACTGAACATGGAAGTCCATATCGGCGACATGTACGTTTCATTGTGTTACATGGGTCTTCAACTGTAGTTTGGCAGGCACATATAAGCATAGGAACACCCCCTCCTTGAATAGGGCTCTGCCCGTGAGTGGTGGTGACAACTGTAAAAAAAAAAAATATTAAGAGTATGTCTGGTGCTGAGCTCAAGTCTGTTAATATCGGCTGAAATTCTCCATCAACCAAATGCCAACCCCATAGTATAGGATCAGGGGTTGGCAAATATAGATTTTCCAAATAAAACACTTCAAATGCACTCGAAGTAGATGGTATTTCGTTGCATTTTGTGTTGTAGGCAAACGAGCAATATCAAATTCTCTTTTAGCTGAAGCTATTTTCCTAATGCATACTTCATAACGAAGAACATTTAGGTTGCTTGCGTCGATGTTACTTCCATATAGTGACACAATAACTTTACAGCCAATTTCGACCAAATCTTCCTTAGTAACATTATCTGATGATCCAAAATGGGAAGCCCATTCGCATAAGATTTTGGATTTTATGATATTCTTGAAAGCTGAAGATTTGTTTTTGCCAAATAACGAACTGGTAGTGTCACACCCTGTTAATGCATGAACCAAAAGTAAAGTTTTGCAAGCCTCCTCTCAATAGATCTTTTCATGACTTGGATGTCACGAACTTTATCAGATTTTGTGGCAGGCTCATAAAATGTTCTTAAAGAATCATAGTAGTAAGATTTAAAAATCTCAGTATCATAGCTACTACAGATGATTATGTTTTTATTGCTATTTTAAACTTCTTTTGACGATTTGTGTCTGCATCACCTTCTGCATGAATGACTGAATGACCTCTTCCTTAAAAATGAATTGCCAGTATATTGAAGCAAAAGCGTTGTTTGTTTGTGAGGAGTTAGAAAGAAATTTGTTTTTCTTGTTGAATAACTGAGAATTTGTCATCAAAGTATTTGTTGTCGAACGCCTATGCCCTGCCGAAAAACCGCGGGATGCAAGTCTTCTGCTGCTGTATGATTAACTTGCTGGAAAAAAGTAAAAGCCGCTGTCAATGGTTGAAACTAATCATTGAAAGGGAAAAATTGAATACATTCTACTGACTTGAGATTGAACAAAGAGGCTCCCCCCGGTCGATTTATGCCAGCGGGAATGAGGTTCTAAACACCTAGGAATTATAGGGCGAGTTTAATGTAAGGCTATCGGTAACTGGTACCCGTTGCCTGTAAAAATAATCGAGCGGACCCACGTGAAACGATACATAAGAAGAATGGAGCAAACAGGAATCATCTACACAGGTAAATGGATGCATATCTTAAAAGATCGTGTGAGGGTTTCCAGTGGTTAAGGCATCCTCGAGAAAGGGGTTGGGATATCGACAAGGATCTTAGCCCTTAGGAGAGGTGACAGAGTCGTCCCATAGGGGGTGAAGAAGCGTCGAAAATGTTCTTATGACAACAGAAGTGAGGAGCTGGCCTTGAAAGGTCGACATTAAGTCGGCCTTAGTAAACTCGCTACTGGAGCGCGGATAGAGTTCGAACAGACAGTGAAATCATCGACAGATTGGACGTTCCTGTCAGTACATAAAGTCTTGTTAGAAGAGAGGACTGGAATATCAGAGACAGACCTTATAATGAGAATTCCGACGCCACCCCTATCTTTGTCACCTCGTTCTATAGATGTTAGTGGCGACTTTTATTCCGACGGTTGGATGATGTCACTATGACATAGTCGAAGTTTTTGCAAACATATGAACTTTGGTGGCACATATATTTGTTTAGTTGAACGAGTTCTTCAAATAAATTAGAATACGTAGCCACGACAATTTCAATTGAAAAAGATGGCCATGGCTGTGTTGATTTGAGTATATGAGATGGTCTTCTTGAGAACATTTCCCCTCTATTTGCGCTAGCGGCAAAGTGGAAGAGAGATCAAATGGGGGTTGAGAGAGCTGAGGCGTGGGTCCGGAGGAAGAGGCAAGCAATAAATCCCGATGGTAGAAGTCGCAACAACATGAATTTTTATTGTACGTTTTTTTTTTTGTTTTTTTTTGGGGGGGGGATGTTTTCTGTGGTAATTAGTAGAAGGCCTTCTCCTAAAAACGAAATAAATTGAGTTTCGACCAAGTCCCATGTATTAATGTGGATGTAGTTGGTCGTTGAAGAGCAACTAGAATGCTCAAATTTCAGGGATGGAAGCGATCGTCAGTGTCTGCCAAACAAGCAAGATTCAGAAATGGGTGGAGGATATGGGAATGTTTCCATAATAAGGGGGGCCAAGTTGGGTAAGGAAAAAAAAAAAAAAGGGGTGTGTACCAGGAAAAGGGTCACATTTTCTGAGGGCGTTGGAGTTAAGGTTGGATCCAAATATAGGTTCCGTTTTGTTAACGAATGGAAATACGATCTCTGATGAGGGGATTGAAAGGAACAACTCAGCGTTTCCAAAGCTTCTGTAAAGTACTCAAGTCTATTGCTGGGAGCTTTCTCAGTGAGCCATCGCCGGGTGGCAAAAAATTTTTTTTTTTCTTTGGGGGAAAAAAAGGCTGGATAATCTGAGTTAGGTCCTCTTTCATGACGCTGACTGCAGCAGAACGCCTTGAACCTTGCGTTGAAAAGTTTTTCCACTCAACTTTCTCAGAAGGCGTTAGGAGAGGGGATCGTCACATGCAAACCATTTGGGACTGGAACTATTTGATCCGTAGGTTATAAAGATTATTAGGGAGTGTTGTGATAAGAAACTCCGAAGAAGAATTTGGGGGAGGATTCGGAGAAGTGTAGTAATCCCAGCAAGATATCAGAGGATTCGATTTAGTGGAGGTTGTTCGAGCAGCTGAGGGTGATGTTGGCACGTCACTAATCGATTGCTGATGCTTTGGTCTCGGGAATAGCACCTTCTGCGGTCACCATTTGAGTTAGCATTTTTTTTACAGGGGGGGGGGGGGGGGGTCCGGATTTGTGGCCCCCCCTTACCCCTGGGCCCCCGCTTTTTTAGAAATTTATTTTTTTGTTTTCCAAAAGAATGGTTTTATATTTTACGCCATGGATCAGTTTTGGTGGCTAATCTTATGATTTTTTGCCATGGACATCCGTTTTTAGGAGCCAGTGAGCAATGGTGAATCAGACGGATTTAGGGGACCTAGAAGCAGGAACCTTTTAACGTGGGTTTGGTGAACTCATCGGGAGAGTAGTGAGCAGAGCTTCTCGGCAGAAGCTCTCCAAGCTTTGTAGTGGATGAGAAAACTTAGTTTCGTTGTTGGTTGGTTGAAAACTAGTACTCGCGGGTGGGTTGTTGACGGCATCTTGGGACGAGCTCTGTTTTCGAACTATTTTAATAGTCGGTAAAATAGGCAATGAGGCTGGCATGTTGCAGAAATTGCATGAAATCAGCTAGGATTGGTGAGTAGAGTTTCTACTAGAATGGGATTATGTGGGTTGACACATAGAGGTAGGGAGCTGCTGCAACTGTAGTGAAGAATTGCCTGTCTTGTAGGATATTTGTCTTTGGGCTGGTATAAAACATCTCTCCTGCTCAATTTTTGTATGGTGCATAACTCCAAAAACTCCTGTTCAAACAGGTAAAACGGACATTTTAAGGAAGAGGCAGTGTGTGGTCTCCCACAATTTTTGTGGTGTGGCGTTTTCACAGGGAATGTGAAATTCTTCACCATAGACTGCCGCACAGATTTCACGCAGTCCTATAAAGTATTTTTGGAAATGATCAAACCGCTGACACTTAATTAAAGCAATGTCTGCGTGTTACCCCCTGCATAGGAGATAAAGCACGTTAAAAGGTATTATATTATATATTATATATATATATAATAATTATATATATATTATTATGATATTATATACTATATTATAGATAGTATATATATTATATATATATACGTATAGTAAGATATATAATATATATATATATATATATATTTATATATATTCTCTCTAATCACTCTTACTTTTCCGGTGTCTTGTAGTGCACCTTACTTCCCAGTCTTGGGAAACAAGAGGTAGCTACAGAAAGAAAGAAAGAATATAATATATATATATATATAGTAGTATATATATATTATATAATTGTATAAATATACTATGTGTATATAATATATATATATTATATATATATATATATATATATATATTATATATATATATTATATATATATATATTATATACTATATATTATATATATATATATATATTAATATATAGGTTGATGGTGCAATTAAATCGTTGGTGAATGTAAAGGGACTAAGTCTTGAGTGCGCTAGGGTCTTAGCATGAGGGTATGTTGTTACCTGTGGTTAATTGTATAGAACGTGAGACTATGGTGTGGAATAAGAAGTATAGATGCTAAAGTTCAATGTGTTCAGATGGACAATCTTAGGGGCATGCTAGGTGTGAGAAGAATTGATAAAATGAGGAATGAACGTATTAGAGAGTTGTGTGGTGTGAAGAAAGGGGTAAATGAGAGAATAAATGAAAGTATGTTGAGATGGTTTGGTCATGTGGAAAGAATGAATGGTAGTCGGTTGGTTAAGCGGATGTATAGTGGCGAGTGTGTTGGGAACCGACCGGCTGGGAGACCGAAGAAAAAGTGGATTGAGTCAGTAAACGAATGTTTGAAGGAAAGAAATGTGAGTTTGGCAGAGGCGAGAATAAAGGTGCATAATAGGAGTGAATGGCGGGGTTTTGTATGGGGGCATGGTTGTGGCCCACCTGGGCCAAGGGATGAACCCTTACATTGACGATTTACCATAGTGAGGGTCCGTCGCGGTCCCATGAAGCTCTAGGGTGGATTTTCTGTCTGTGACGAGTTCTCACTAATTAATGGTACAGAGGGGGCGGTAAGGCTGGGCTTTCCTTTCGACTTTTTGTCATATTCTTCTACTGCTTTTCTTTTCCGATGCATGACACGCACCTTACCCCCAGTCTTGGGGCAAAGAGGAAGATAAAGAAAGATATATATATATATATATATATATATATATATATATATATATATATATATATATATATATATATATATATATATAATATATTATATATAATATATATTATATATATATATTTCTTTCTTTCTTTCTTCACCTTCCTCTTTGCCCCAAGATTGGGGGTAAGGTGCTGTACAAGCATCGGAAAAGAAAAGCAGTAGGAGAACATGACAAACGTCGAAAAGAAAGCCCAGCCTTACCGCCCCCTCTGTACCATTAATTAGTGAGAGCTCGTCACAGACAGAAAATCCACCCTAGAGCATCATGGGACCGCGACGGACCCTCACTATGGTAAATCGTCAATGTAAGGGTTCATCCCCTGGCCCAGGTGGGCCACAACCATGCCCCCATACAAAACCCCGCCATTCTCTCCTATCATGCACCTTTATTCTCGCCTCTGCCAAACTCACATTTCTCTCCTTCAGACAATTCGTTCCACACCGACTCAATCACTTTTCTCTTTCGGTCTCCCAGCTCGGTCGGTTCCTCAACACAACTCACCACAACATCCGCTTAACAACCTACTATCACTTCATCCTTTTCCACATGACCAAAACCAATCTCAACATACTTTCATTTATTCTCTCATCTGTTACCCCTTTCTTCAACACCACACAACCATCTAATACGTTCATTCCTCTCTTTATCAATTCTTCTCACACACTAGCACACCCCTAAGATTGTCCATCTGAAACACATTGAACTTTAGATCTATACTTCTTATTCCAGAACCATAGTCTCACTACATTACTATCAATTAACACAGGTAACAACATACCATCATGTAGAACCCTAGTGCACTCAAGAGACTTAGTCCTTTGTTCATTCCACCAACGATTTAAATGCACAAGCCACCTTCCTGCCATTAAACTTTCCTACAACTCTGCATCGTCCGTTCCCCTTCTCCAACATATTACCTAAATATTTAAACTCAGACACTTGTTCTAGCTGCTCACCATCTAACATAACTTCACCCTGAGGAGTGTCCTCACTCACAACCAATAACCTTACTCTTATCACAATTTACTTTCAAGCCCCTCCTTTTACACACCTGTCAAATCTCTCTATCAATCCTCTCAAACTCTCTTCAGATCGCCACACAGAACCAAATCATCCGCATATAATAGGTGGCACCCTCCACTCAACTCTCATTTCTCCACCATTCTAACACATTTCGGCATCCCCACCTCAAATTCTTTTCAATAACACCAATCCATAACAAATTGAACTAACCAAGGAGACATACACAGACCCTGTCTTACTACCGCCTATAATCCTAAACCATCACCATTGACACCATTTTATTCTTACACACGCTTCCATTTCCGTCATACATACTTTTGATTCCCATTTCAGAAGCCTACCACCCGAACACCAATATATCCAACTACACCTGCCATATATAATATATATATATATATATTATATATATATAATATATATATATATATATATATATATATATATATATATATATATAATATTATATATATATATAATATATATATATATATATATATATATATATATAATATATATATATTATAAATATATATATAACTGTATGTAACAAAGTCACATACTAGTGTTAGAGACGGAGGAATGCACAAAATTCCCCTAGTATTGGTTCTTATCAGTTTGTTACGTCTTAAGTAGCAACACCCAAGACCATAAGAATCAATACCCCCAATGCGGGCAAATTTATATTTTAAATGCTAGAAACTTTGACGATCGAGATGTACCAAAGACTTTCTTTATTAACTATTCTTTACAGGGTTTACTGCAATTTTAGCACTCGTTTTGAGAAGTCACATTTCCAAGAGATAAAATTTTAAAAGTTCATTCATGTGCCTGATTCAATTGAGAGAGTCCCTCACCATAGAAGGATTTGAAGATCAAAATGCGATAAAAGAATGGAAATGGTGAAACATGAACAAACTCCTCCTCCTCGTGTTACTGATATTCCACCAATATATTATAAATCAATGAACATTTCATCAAAATAAAATAAATTTGGTAATTTAAATGTAATTAAAAAGTATTTTTTATATAAAAATATAAACATTTGCTATAAACATGTGTAAAATAAGTAAATAATATTAACAATACAGGTACTAGAAATATCTGCGCACACAATTATATATATATATAATATATATATATAGTTATATAGTTAATATATATATATATATAATATATATATATATATATATTATATATATACTATTATATATAACTATATATATATATATATTATAGTATAATATATATATAGTGATGCGTATTACTGTATATATATACTATATATATTATACATATATATATATATTATATATATATATATATAATATATATATATATATATATATATATATTATATATTATATATATTATATATATATATTATATATAATTATTATATATATATAGTATATATATACTAATATATAATATTATATTTACTATAATATATAATATATATATATACTTATATATATATATATAGTATATATAATATATATATATATAGTATACTATATATATATATATATATATTATATATATATATATATATATGTGAGATCACTGCAGTAACGGTCCGTCGCCGCTCCTTCCGGAGAAATCCGAGGATCCCTAGGGACATTCTATCTCAACTATTCTCATCATCTTTTCTTATACTTTTTCCTAATTCCTGGGACATATTCCCGGCGCATATCTCAGTTCTTCTACTAAAAGCCGGGGACATAGAAAGAAATCCGGGACCCGAAATCTGTTTATGCCCCATCTGTAACAAAATCGTAAGAAGGAATTCTATCGATGCAATAGGTGTGAGCAGTGGATCCATAAACACTGCTCACCTTTCACAACACTTCCTGTCACCAACCACGACTGGATATGCCAAATATGTACTCCACCCACAACAACATACTGTCCAAAGATGAACAAGTAAAATCATAATTACAAATAAACCTTAACGAGTTACATAATAAAAACAAAGAAATAGAAATCTTTCTAAAATAACACAACATCCACATAACACTAATTCAAGAAGCACACCTCCCTGAAAAACACCCAGAACCCAAATTTTATGGATATGACCATTTACCCACCACAAAACCCAAAAAATCATACATTATAAACCCTCATACATAACTCATTACCATACATAAACACCACCACATTCACAACATTACTAAACGACAATACCATCAAAATTAAATCTTTTAATTTAACTATCAACAAAAAGCCACGTAACATAATAAACCTTTACATCCCACCTAACCACACTTTCCCAAAAACTACACCCCAACTCTCACCCCCATCTCAAACCTCATAATAGGAGGAGACTGCACCGCACATCACCCAACATAGTATAAAGATCAAAGAGCAAAGAGGAATTCATTTAATAACATATCTAGATCATCTAAACATCCTCAACAACAAAAACTATCACACTAGAATTCCTCCACAAACAAACCAATCAAATACATCCCTAGACCTAACATTATGGTCCCCAAATCTCCACACAAAACTCCATTGGTCAACACAAACCGAACTAAACTCTGACCACCTCCCCATAATCATAAAATACCAAATTACCAACAAACATAACCAAACTTATAGGAAAACTTTAGCAAATTACAAAAAAGCAGATTGGACAAAATTCTCAGAATACATGGAAAATAATACTCAATCTATAACAATCTCAAATACCACAACACTAAACACAGCTATCCAAAGTTTCACTTTAACAATTCAAAAAGACGCAAACCTATATATACCTTGGGGATACCTCAAAAAATATAACCCCACCCTTACACCCGAAACCTCAAACATGATCAAACAACAAAACATACTCAAAAAAAGCAGCATAGCAAACACAAATTAAAACACAAATCAATATTTTAAACACACAAATAACAAACCTTACCAAAACACACTTCAAATAATTTTCAAACTAATCTAACAAAAAACCTACAAAACACAAATAATAATAGAATGTGGAACAATAAAAAACTTTAAACAACACAAAAAAAACAACCTACTCCCACACACGAATCTATCAAAAATCCCAACATTCAATTCCCACAAACAACAAAACAACATATCAACACCCTCGCAACTCATTTCGCAAAACAAAGTCATAAACCCACCCATCCACAAAACAGGAAAACAATCAGATCCCTTAAGAAAATAAAAAACAAAAAGACCAACAATAGAAATAACACCAACTGATATTAAAAACACCATAAAGATCCTCAAAAACTCACCAGCAACCGGTCCTGATAACATCTCAAACACACACATTAAACACTTAGGAAATTTCGCGCTAACTCATTTAACACATGTAAAACAATTCCATCAAATTAAATCACATTCCCTTCCTCTGGAAAAGAGCAATTATCATTCCAAAGTTAAAACCAGAAAAAGACACTTTTCTTATCGCCGCATTTTCGCTCTATCACACTCTGTGTAAATTCTCCCTCAGAAAAAGCTCATACTGAACTAGAATACAAACCACACATCCCAAGCAAGAGTTTCAAACAATGGTTCCAAACAAATCGCACTCAACTCAACAGCTCTCATAAACATTATACAACCAATAATAAATAAACTGCTTAAATCTTAGACCCACACATTAACCTCTACTAATGGCAATTAACATAAACAAGGCTTTCGACACACTCCCCAGAATTGACATAAACAAGGCTTTCGACACAGTTCACAGACACAATCTAATACACCAAAAAATAAAATCAAGCATCCCCACTAATTTAAAGAAATGGTTATCAAACTTCCTATCAGGAAAAACAGCTCAATTACAGATCAAAAACAAGAAATCACGCACAGTAAACATTAAAAACGGTGTACCCCAAGAAGCAATACTATCCCCTACACTTTTCAACCTATTCACAACCACAGACCTCACAAAAATAACAACTTACGCCGATGACATCACCATAGCTACCACACACCAGAATCTAAACAAGGCAACCCTAACCCAACAATGCATCAACCAAATACAAACTTGGTTAACGGCCAATAGAATGTCTGCCTCACCAAACAAATCCTTTATCTCACTAATCACAACGGATCGCCCACTCGGAACTACCAATCCCCAAATCTTCATAAATAACATTGCTATCCTACTAAACAAAACACCCAAAATATTAAGAGTAACAGAATAGAATAGAACAAAACAAATAGAAAACAATATAACATCTGCAAACAGGAAACTAAACATTCTAAGAACTATAGCAGGCACTGACTGACTGACATCAAAAATAACAAACAGATATAAATCACTGTATATAAACAATTTATTCGCCCATCACTGAACTACGCTTCACCAGTATGATATCCACTATTAACCAAAGGAAACATGAGAAAACTCCATACAACACAAAACAAAGCATTCAGAATTATAACAGAAAGTATGTACACTTACAACACCTCAACAACACTTACACGACGAAACAAAGATACTAAATATAGACAAAGACCTAGAAATGATAGGTACCCAATTTAACGCTAAAACACAGACAAAACAACAGCCCTGCCACACTACACTCTCTAACCCCACTAATCAAAGACTAAAACAACCTCCATCCTTCCGAGCCATATTATACAAACAAATCCTAAATAATATCCAACTCCCATAGAACATCATCTCATATTCCAAACAAATACACACTCACCTAACAGAATAATATCTAAGAAATAGACAACCAAATAACAGGCTTAGGGTTGGGAAAAAAACGTTTTTTTCAAGAAAAAAACATGTTTTTTTCATTTTTTTCATTAAATGTATTTTTTAAAATATATAGAGGCTAATATGATATTTCACTTGAGTATTTTCATTTTTCAAATATAAGGCTACTTGAAATTAAACAAATATTCCATTATGATTTATAAAATAGCAGAACTACCTTTCTCTTATATTTTATCAATTGTTTTCATTCAAATTTACATTAGGTTGTAGCCTGCAGACTGCTGTTTGTAGCTCTACTTGGGTACCTAATCTTAACTATGTATTTTACATTTTTATCAAATTCTCTTTATAATTTACTTTAAATATTAAATATATAATTATATTTATATAGAATGAGTCTGAATGACAAAACTCAAAAGTGACTTAAGGGACTGCAAATGAAATAATAAAAAATATTGAAATTAAAATTATAACCAAGATGTAAATGAAGGAGGAATGAGTGAATGACTAAATTAAATATTGGCTTTGGAATATCAACTTTTAATTCACTAATCACTAGTCCCCACTCCCACAGACTCCAGTCACTACCGAGTACTGACTACTGTCAAGCTCATTATCACTGGGCTCAACAGCGTGATACCACATTTAATTTTGATACGCTGATAGTCTGATATCATCATTTATGAAGTATCGTTGTGAAGGATATGACAGTGGTGAAGGAGCAAGGGCAGTAACAGGACTCTTTAAGCTTAGCTGCCTTAGCATATCATCTCTCTCATTGGCAAAATTTTCAGAATTTCCTAGTTCTAGCTTATGAGCAATAAATACTGAGTTTTTTTGAACGTCACAAACAAAAGTTAATTTCATGCGAGGGCCCTTTGAACCTTTATTCTCCTTAAAAAGTAAAGTAACACGACCTTTTTGCACGTGGCATTTCTAATTCCGATAAATAATTATGATACAAATGTTACTGAAAGCTGAAACAGAGTAAGAAAACATTAATGAAGCCACAAACAAAATATTATGAATATCAAAATTCAGAATATAAAATAAAAATATGGAAAACCCAAAAATTTTTTGAACACAAACTCAAGGGCTTCCACCTTGTAGGAAATTGGAACCAAAAAATGTCCAAATTAGAGCATATTTGCAAAAAATTTGTTATATAATTGTTCAAACATGTAAATTCCACAACTTAATTGAAAAAAACGAAAAAAACAAATTTTTACTTGTTTTTTTTTAAGCTGTTTTTTTCATGAAAAAAACGAGCCTGTTTTTTTCCTTTCCCAACCCTAAACAGGCTAAATGATCACCCACCAGAAATAGCACCTGAATTTAACTCCCTTCCTATAATCATCCAGTCATCTTTAGCCAAATTGAGATGCGGCCACCACCCAAACTTAAAACACTACAAAAATTAGATTCAACTTCACCCAAACTACCTCAAATATCTGCACAAAGTGCAACCATGTCCCGGAAACTGTATATCACTTCTTCTTAGACTGTCCTTCTAATCATCATCCCAGAAAAATTTGGGAAATTACAACTCTAAGCGATCTTTGGAGGAGGCTGGAGGAAGAGGCGGGGTACCTTAGTGAGGTGTGGCCACTCTGATGAGGGTGGTCAAGGGTCGATAATATAATATAATATAATATAATATATATATATTATATATATATATATATATATATACTATATATATATATATATATATATTATATATAATATATATATATATATATAATATATATATATTATTAATATATATATATATAGTAATAGTATAATCAATTATTTTTTTTCAGTGCTCATAACATTTAGCAATAATTGCAAGTTCTTCTGCTCGTTTATGCTTAGAGACGTTGATTCATCTTTTTGTAATTTCTGAAATAATAATAATAATAATAATAATAATAATAATAATAATAATAATAATAATAATAATAATAATAATAATAACAATAATAATAATGATAATAAAAATAATAATGACGCCAAGAAAAAATGTAAATGGCATTCACAGGCTCGAAAAAGTCTAATGATACAGTACCCAGAGAAAAGCTGTGGTAAAACTCTCAGTGAGTATTATTATGAAATGGATCTGGATCTGGATCCCAAGTTGGTGAAAGTTATTATAAATAATTATGTAGGAAATAAAAGTTAGGCCAAAACAATTAATGGTTTAAGTGACTGGTTCTATATAAAGGCAGGTGTTAGGCGGGGTGGGTTGCTACTGTTTTTATGTACATGGATAGCTGCATAATGTCAGTATATATATGGGAGGAACTGGGAAAGGTGTTGGAATATGTTGCTGACAGAGCAATAGTAACGAGGGATAGGGAGGCTTTACAAAGAGCAATGGAGGTGGGGAGATATACTGCATGATCAGGGGATGAGAATAAACAAGAACAATTGAGAGAAGAGGTCGAGATGTAAAAGTTAAGCTATCTGAGAGTTTACTTGAGGTGCAAGACAGCTTCATTAGTTTATAAACAAATATATTTCTAGAAAGGTAAAATATACTATATATATATATATTATATATATATATATATATATTAATATATTTACTATATATATATATATATTATATATATTATAATATATACTATATATATAGTATATTACTATATATATATATATATATAAATGGGTGTTAGATGATGAGAATGAAAGGAGTGGAGGGTGCCTTACCTATTTGTATGCGGATGGATTTGGTTCTGTGTGGCGAGTCTGAAGAGAGTTTGAGAGGATTGGTGGAGAGACTTGCTGGCAGGGTATGTAAAAGGAGGGGTCTGCAAAGTAAAGTAGATAAGAGTAAGGTTATGGTTTGTGTAAGTGAGGAGAGTCCTCAGTGTGAGTTATGTTAGATGATGAGCAGGCTGGAGCAAGTGTCTGAGTTTTTAAATTTAGGGTTATGTGGTTGTAGTAGAAGGACGGAATGTTGCCAGAGTGTAGTAGGAAATGTGTGAATGGCAGGAAGGAGGCTGGGTGGCAGATTAAATCGTTGGTGAATGTAGAGGGGACTAAGTCTTGAGTGGCGCTAGAGTCTTACATGAGGGTAATGTTGTTACTACGTGTGTTATTGTATGGTAGTGAGACTATGGTCTGGAAGAAGAAGTATAGAATCTAAGTTCAATGTGTTCAGATGGACAATCTTAGGGGCATGCTAGGTGTAAAAAGAATTAAATAAAGTGAGGAATGAACGTATTAGAGAGTCGTGTGGTGTGAAGAAAAGGGGTCAAATGAGAGAATAAATGAAAGTTATGTTTGAGATGGTTTGGTCATGGTTGGAAAGGATGAATGAAAGTCGGTTGGTTAAGCGGATGTATAGTGGAGTGTGTGTTGGGAATCGACAACGACGGGCTGGGAGACCGAAGAGAACGTGGATTGGAGTCGGTGACGAATGTCTGAAGGAGAGAAATGTGAGTTTGGCAGAAGGCGAGAATAAAGGTGGCGTGATAGGAGAGAATGGCGGGTTTTGTATGGGGGCATGGTTTGGTCACTGGGCCAGGGGATGAACCCTTACACTTGACGAGTTACCATAGTGGAGGTCCGTCGCGGTCCCATGTGCTTTAGGGTGGATTTTCTGTCTGTTGACAGTCCTCTCAGCTAATTAATGGTAACAGAGGGGGCGGTAAGGCTGTGCTTTCCTTTTCGACGTTTGCATGTTCTCCTGACTGCTTTTTCTTTCCGCTGCTTTGTACAGCACCTTCCCAATCTTGGGGCAAAGAGGAAGGTGAAGAAAGAAAGAAAGATATATATATATATAATATTTATATATATATTATATATATATATATATATATATCATATTATATATATATATATATATTATATATATATTATATACCTATGATGTATATATATATAAATATAATATATATAATATATATATAATGTTTTTTTCTGAGTTTATGTACAGGACCCACCACTGCCAGCAAGGAAGCGCCAACATTGGGTTGAATAATCAACACCATAGGTGGGTTCTGGCTCATACAGATTTTAAATGTCAAAGAAAATTTGGATGGCGAAATGATTATTCAGTCAAAAATAAAATAAAAAAAAAATAAATAAAAGATGTCTCGGTGTCGAAGTACTAATGTTACATAACAAAATGAAATTTTGTAGAATATTCAGTTCTTGGAGATAAGAGAAAATAAGAGTTACTATGAAAGTGGGAGGATTCAGATAAGACATGGGATAACCTTTTAGAAGGTGTTATGGATCATAGAGTAGGAAAATGACGACGGCTAATGGGGTCCAGTTGAGGACAATCAATGAAAATGTGGGTAACATATTGCGGGGCAAGGCGACGGCAAAATTTGCAAATGTGAGAAGGATCCCGTGACGTGTAGTGACTATGAGTGATATTGGTGTGGCCAATGCGAAGGTGTGCAAGTATCACCTCGTGCAAGCGCTTTCATCGGTGAGAGGAAGACCACTCACCAATGTTCGGCTCTATTTTTCTAAATTTCGCCATTCGCTCGCAAAGAACTCTTGTTAGGTGTGAAAAAAATTGATAAAATAAAGAATGTACACATTAGGGAGTTGTGTGACGTGAAGAAAGGCGTAAACGAGAGTGCATTAAGATGGTTTGGGCATATGGAAAGGATGGATGATAGTCGGTTAGTTAAGGAATGTATAGTGGTGGGTGTGCTGGGAATCGACTGGCTGAAAGACCGAAGAAAAAGTGGATTGAGTCAGTAAAGGAATGTTTAAAGGAAAGGAATAAGAGTTTGGCAGTGGCGAGAAGAGAGGTTCATAATAGGAGTGAATGGCGGGGTTTTGTGAGGGGGGGGGGGCTGTGGGCCAGGCACAGGGGATGAACCCGACATTGATAAGATACCACAGTGAGGATCCGTCACAGTCTTGTGAAACAATAGGGTGAAATTTTGGCTGTGACGATCTGTCACTTAAGGGTATTTTGGGGATGAAATGGGAGGTTTTTCCTTTCAACTTACATCATGCTCTTCTCCTTAACTATTCTATTTTCCGTAAATGTTACGTACCTCTAACCCCCATCTAGTGGGAGAAGATGAGAGGATAAGAAATAAAGAAAGAAAGATTTATCGTCACCCACCTTCTCTCCTCAAAACTAGGGGGTAAGGTACGTAACATGCACCTGAAACAGAAAAGTAGTAGAAGAACATGACGCAAGTCGAAAAGAAAGTCCAGCCTAACCGCCCCCTTTATACCTTTTAGTGAAAACTCGTCCCAGTCAGAAAATCCATCCTAGAGCTTCAAGGGACTGCGACGGACCCTCACTATGGCATCTCGTCAATGTAGGGTTCATTCCTTGGCCCAGGTAGGCCACAATCATACCCCCTCGTAAAAAACCCGCCATTCATTCCTATAATGCACCTTTATTCTCGCCTATGCCAAACTCACATTTATCTCCTCCAGACATTCCTTTACTGACTCAATCCACTTTTTCCTCGCTCTCCCAGCCAGTCGATTCCCAGCACACTCACTACTATACATTCACTTAACCAACCGACTATCATCCATCCTTTCCACATGACCAAACTATCTCCACTCCACGTACTTTCATTTATTCTCTCATTTACCCCTTTCTTCACACCACACAACTCTCTAATACGTTCATTCCTCATTTACCAATTCTTTTCAAACCTAACACGCCCCTAAGATTGTCCATCTGAACACATTGTACTTTAGATCTATACCTATTATTCCAGACCATAGACTCACTACTATACATTAACACAGGTAACAACATACACTCAAATAAGACCCTAGCTCACGCAAGACTTAGTCCCTTTACATCACTAATAAGGATTTAATTGCACCAGACACCCATTCTGCCATCACAATTTTCTACTACACACTGATATCCATCCCGTTCCTTTTCATCCAACATATATCCTAAATATTTAAACTCAAGACATTTGTTCCAGTTGCTCACCATCTAACATAACTTCACACCGAGGACTGTCCTCACTCAACAACCATAACCTTACTGCGTATCTATGTTACTTTCCAAACCCCTCCTTTTACACACCCTGCAAGATCCCTCTACCAATCCTCTCTCAACCTCTCTTCAAATTCGCAAACACAAACCCAAATCATCGGCACTACTTATAATAGGTAGGGGCACCCTCCACTCTCTTCCATTCTAAACCATTCTAACACCACTCCAATTCTTTCATAATCCGCCCCCATCCATACACAAATTGAATAACCAAGGAGACATAACATTCCTACCTCAATCCGCTATTAAAATTAACATCATCTTTCGACTTATCCATTTATTATTCACAAGCACGCTTTCACTATCGCATACATAACTTTTTGATTCCAATTCAGAAAGCCTACCCCAACAACGTCATAATTATTAACACCTGCATAGAGTTTCCCTATTAATCCTAATCATATGCCTGTTGCAGAAATCCATAAAACCTAAATACAATTTTATTCCTTCTTATCTCATTTCTCAATCATTTGTTTATTGTAAAGATTTGATCCAGCATTTACTTTAATCCTATCATACGCCGTTGCAAATCCATAAAACCTAAAACAATTTATTTCTTCTTCTTCTCATTTTTCTCAATCCATTTGTTTCAAATGTAAACCGGTTACTGACCCACATATCCTCTAACCACTTCTAAAACGCATCTTTGTTTCTTCACGAATCAGTCCCTTCAGTCAGTCGACGCACTCTTTCGACCAAAATACAGCATATATCTTCCCTACACACTCAATAAACTACTTCCCCTATAATTCCTATTACCCTTATATAAGGGTACTATTACTGCTCTCCTCCAATCCCTCGGAACTATATCCTCCATAAAGGCTTTGTTACAAAACTTCCAGATCCAATCCATCTCCATCACCATCTCGCCTCCGTTCTTGATCATTTCACCAGTAATTTCATCTATACCTGCAGATTAACCATTCTCTTTAACTTTCTCACTTTACCCATTACCTCCTCTTACTAATGGCCTCATCCCCAAAATACCTATTCCTTCTTGCACAATCAAACCCACACACATTCACTATTACCTCTTCATTACTGCCAATGTTATGGATTTTCGAAGTGTTCTTCAACACCTCCTCACATCCATTTTCACCAGTTACGAAACACCAATCCCTACTATTATTCCTAAGAAGATTCCATCTATTCTCATCTTAACCTTTCGTGCTTCCTTCCAGAAGAGCTCGACTATTCCCTTGTAAGTCCCCATTCCAAACTGTTCATTTACCTCCTTTTCCTCCTACGTATGCATCTGTTAGTATTCCTTTTTTCTTTCTTCTATAATTTGAAATACCTGTCTTTTGAGACCTCATCATTGTCTTTTAGTACATTCAACCACGCTTCTTTTTTACTTAACCGCTAGCATCACCTCTTTTTTCCACCACTCACTGTTAGTATTATTACTTCCTACTTTAGCACATCCACATACTTCTCTTGTACTTCCTTCATTTGCGTCCACATTTGTTCAATTTCAACTTGTTCACGTTTAACTGATTTATTTGCAAAGCGCCTTATACTATCCTTATTGACCTTAATTCACGTTAACTTCTCCCTCTTAATTCTTCCCACTTTCTTATCACCTTCCTCTCCATGCAAGCCCCCACTAACATAATCTTACATAAAACAACATGATCCAATAATCCCATCCCTACAACCCATTATTAATTAAATATACAAAACATATTTCAACATCTTCACCAGCACAAAATCAATCATACTTTTCACTTCGATACCATCTCTACCTGCACCGACTTTAGAATAATTATGAATATTCTTGTGTTTAAAGAAAGTATTACTTACACACATGCCCCTCTCCTCACAGAAACCAATCACCTTCCTACCATTCTCCATTTTCTCCCGTCACCCCAAAGCCACCTGTAATACCATCCCTTTTTGATCACCTATTCAAGCCATTTAGGTCGTCCAACACAATCAATCTGAAGCTCCTACTCACCATATCAAAAATATCAATCAGATTATCCCAGAAAATTGTACACTCTTCAACTTCACCCTCAGTGAACCATATGTCACAAACCACACAACAATGGCCTTTTCAAACTTAAAATTTTAACCCCTAGATTCTATAGAAACTCTCAGCAAACAAAATCCGCCATAGACTCTGTACGCACAGGTCACTCCATCAGAATCGCAACTCCTCCTCCCCCCCCTCATTCCTTTCCACACCAGCGCGCACACATTTCTTACCACACCATTTCCTTTCATCTTTGTCTCAGTTTACAGCGAGCAAATCAAATTTACCCTTTTCTAAATACATCCATCACCTCTCCCCCCTCCCTCCTCTTATCATTTATTCCTCTGACATTCCATGTACCAATACGATTCATACATTTTTGCAGAAAGATAAAAGGTCGCTTACGAGAGATCACCGACTTTTCTCCGAGGCATGCATTAGCAATAATGGTAAGAGAATAAGTAGTGGTGGTGGGTAGCCAACCTAACTTCTCTACAATATAAATATATAGTATATATATATATATATATATATATATATATATATATATATATATATATATATGATATAATTTACTATATATATATATATATATATACTATTATATATATATATATAATATTATATTATATATATATATATACTATATTAGATATAATATATACACACCTGTGATGGGCATCATACAAAACTTTGCCTAGCGATACTGTATACATCGATACACAAAAATTTACTTTAGCAATACCAATACACAGGAACTTGCTTACCTTCTTTGACGATGCTGATTCTGATACGTGTATAGCCGATACATGGTATCTAAGATACTTTAAGATTAGTAAAGATTATAAATTATACGTTAAGTTATATCTAGTTACTTTAAGGTTGTAAAGATTGTTAACTGTACATTAAGTTTTCTAAATGTTGGCAACAATATAGAAATGATAAGCACAATAGCCAACCATTACATCACTGGGTTATTAATTTTTGCATTTGTGGATTGAACTTAATGCAAGTAACATTAAATACGCGGATTATGACATTTTTTGTAGTAGGTTTTAATATATAAATTTAGTTTTAACAGAAAACCATTCATTGCAGTGTGCATCAGTTTTCAAGAAAATGCAAATGAATATTTAAACAAATAAACATATATTCCGGTAACAATTTATCATAAATAAATTACAGTTACCCAAGTATTTTCAACATGGGGGATATCGCCCCCATCAGCGTAACGTAAGTCCTCGTAGGGAAGGGATAAACTAAGATAAAGATCCTTCACCAAGTTGGTGTTATCAAATAAAAAATACAAAGACCATTAGTTCCATAAAATTATTCCAACTATATATATATATATATATATATATATATATATATGGCATATGGTGGGCCATACGGTTGAGGCGCGCGCGACATACGACGAGAGCTGGCCCGCCGGGTTATATATATATATATATATATATTACTATATCTATAAGATATATATATATATATATAATATAATATATATATATATATTATATATATATTATTATATATATATTATATATATTATATATATATATAATACTATAAACGTTGAAGAGAGTACGATTTTTGGGATAATTTGAACTGATGTTCTGGATGGGGTGAGAAGGAGTTTCAGATTGATAGTGTTGGGGGACCTGATGGTTGGATAGGTGATCAGAAAAAGGGATGGTGTATCAACAGGTGGTTTTGGGGTGGGGGGAGAAAATGAGAATGGTAGGAAGGTTGAAATATTGTGTGTGAAGAGAAGAGTATGTTGTGTAAGTAATACTTTCTTAAACAACAAAGAGTATCCACATAAGTATACTAGAGTTGGTGTACGTAGAGATGGTATCGAAAGTGAAAAGTATGATGAATTTTGTGTTGGTGAAGAAGGAGATGTTGAAGTATGTGTTGGATGTTAAATGAAGGGGGAGGGGTTTAGGATGGGATTAATCGGATCATTATGTTGTTTCTTCTATGTAAATTAAGTTAGTGGGGGCTTTGGTGGATGGAGAGGAAGGGTGATAAGGAAAGGAAGTAGGTAAAATAAGAGTGAGCAAGTTAAGTGAGAAGAGAATAAGGATCAGTATGTAAGAGCGCTCGCTAGAAAATCGGTTGAATGTGAGCAAGTTGATACTGAACAAATCTGGGGCAAATGAAGGAAGCAATTGTTAGTAGTGCAAAGGAAATGTGTGGATGTGCCTAAAAGTAGGAAGTAAGAATGTGAACAGCGAATGGTGAATGAAGAGGTGATGAAAGCGGTTAAATGTAAAAAAGAAGCGTGGTTGAATGTACTTAAAAGCAAATGATGAAGTTCAAGAAAGATGCTTGGAATTTATAAGAGGAAAGAAATACTAAAAGGTGTATACGAGGAGAAAACAAGAGGTATAACAGTTTGGAAGGAGGGATAATGAGGGGACAATAACAAGGAAATAGGAAGCCTTCTGGAAGAAGCGCGAAAGGTTAAGATGAAAATAAGGAATCTGCTTAGAATAATGAAATAGGGATGGTGCCTTTTTGTAACTGATGAAATGGATGTGAGGGGAGTGTGGAAGAACACTTCGAAAAATTGCACAATATTAACAGTAATGATGAGGTGTTAGTGCAATGTGTGTGGTTTTGATGGTGCAAAAAGGAATAGGTATTTTGGGGATTAGGTTATTAGTAAGGAGGAGGTAATGGGTAGGGTGAGAAAGTTTGAAGAATGGTAAATCTGCAGGTATGATGAAATTCTCGTGAAATTGATCAGAGCGGAGGCGAGATGGTGATTGATTGGATTTGGAAGTTGTGTAATAAAGCGTCTATGGAGGGTATAGTTCCAAGGGATTGGAGGAGAGCGGTAATAGTACCCTTGTATAAGTGTATCAGGGAGAAAAGGGGAACTGTAGACATTATAGGGGAATAAGTTTATTGAGTGTTGTACGGGAAGGTATATGCTGTATTTGGGTCGAAAGAGTGCGTCGAGTGACTGAGGAACTGTTTGGTGAAGAACAGGTGGCGGGTTTAGGAGTTGGTAGAGGATGTGTGGATCATCTTTACATTGAAACAAAATGATTGAGAAAATGAGGAGAAGAAGAATAAATTATATTTAGGTTTTATGGATTTACAAAGGCGTATGATAGAGTTAATTAGGAAGCTTTATGGCAGGTATTAGTGATATATGATTTGGTGGTAGGCTTTTGAAATGAATTAAAAGTATGTATGATGAATAGTGAAGCGTGTGTAAGAATAAATCGGAGTGTAAATGGTGATTGGTTTAGGATTAATAGGGAGTGAGACAAGGGTTGTGTTATTCTCCTTGGTTAATTCAATGTGTATATGGATGGGGTTTATGAAGGAATTGAAGGTGGGGATGGCAGGAAATGGTGTTGAATGATGGAGAATGGAGGGAGTGGAGGATGCCCTACCTATTGTATGCGGATGATTGGGTTCTGTGTGGCGAATATCCTGAAGAGAGTTTGAGAGGAATTGTAGAGAGATTTGGCAGGTATGTAAAAGGAGGGGTTTGAAAGTAAACGAAGATAAGAGTAGGTTTTGGTTGTGAGTGAGGACAGTCCCTCAGTGTGAAGTTATGTTAGATGATGAGCAGCTGGAGCAAATGTCTGAGGTTTAAATATTTAGGGTATGTGTGGATGAAGGGAAAACGGATGATGCAGAGTGTAGTAGGAAAAGTTGTGAATGGGCAGAAGGTGGCTGGGTGCAATTAATCGTTGGTGAATGTAAAGGGACTAAGTCTTGAAGTGCGCTAGAGTCTTACATGGGGTATGTTGTACCCTGTGTTATTGTATGGTAGTGAGACTATGGTCTGGCAATAAGAAGTATAGATCTAAAGTCAATGTGTTCAACGCATCTTAGGGGCATGCTAGGTGTGAAAAGAAATTATAAAATGAGGAATGAACGTATTAAGAGAGTGGTGTGGTGTGGAAGAAAGGGGTAAATGAGAGAATAATGAAAGTATGCTTTGAGATGGTTTGGTCCATTGGAAAGGATGAATGAAGTCGGTTGGTTAAGGCGGATGTATAGTGGAGAGTGTGTTGGGAACCGACCGGCTGGGAGAACCGAAGAGAAAGTGGATTGAAAGTCGGGAACGAATGGTCTGAGGAGAGAAATGCTGAGTTTGGCAAAGAGGCGAGAATAAAGGCTGCAATGAGGAGAGAAATGGCGGGGTCTTTGTATGGGGGCCAGTAGGTTTGGCCCACCTGGGCCAGGGGTGAACCCTTACAATTGACGATTTTACCATAGTGAGGGTCCGTCGCGTCCTATGATGCTCTAGGGTGGATTTTCTGTCTGTGACGAGCTCTCACTAATTAATGGTACAGAGGGGGCGGTAAGGCTGGGCTTTCTTTTCGACGTTTGTCATGTTCTCCTACTGCTTTTCTTTTCCCATGCTTGTACAGCACCTTACCCCCAATCTTGGGGCAAAGAGGAAGGTGAAATATATATATATACATATATATATATATATATATATATATATTATATATATATATATATATAATATATATATATATATATATATATATATAATCATATATATATTATAATATATATATGTATATATATGTATATATATATATATATATATATATTATAGTGACCCTATTTTTAATTTTTAATATGTTATATTTTAGTTATAAATCTATTTATGAATTAATTATTTTTTCAGAGAACATTTATCTAAACATTAGCTTTTATTCACAAAATAAAAAAAATACCTTTAAACTTCAACTTAAATGTTTATTTCTTAAAAATAAAGGATTTTATAAAATATTATTTGTATTTTCAAGGATACTCTATGGGTAATTATTCATATTATTATTATTTTTATTATTATTTTTATTATTACTATTATTATTATTATTATCATTTTTATAATTATTATTTTATTTTTCTAATAAATTATTATCTGTATTATTATTATTTTTATTATTATTACTATTATTATTATTATTATTATTATTATTATTATTATTTGTAATTATTATTGTTATTAATTGTTTAGTAATAATGGTCATTTCCTTAGGTTCCGTTGTTCTTCATTTCTAGATCTTGTTATTAAATATGAATGCTGAATATATTATGATTAACCTTATCAGCAGAAGAAAAAAGGTCTACTCATAGAAATCTACAAGAATTATTGAATTATATTGGATTAGTTTTTTATTGTAATTCAAAATAAACTCATACTCACCAATTGTTTATGGTGAAAGCTACAATTTGTATTGCTCTATCTACAAGTTATTGTCATATTATAAATAACAACCATTTATATAGTTATAAAAATAAAGTGACCAAATCTGTCACTTTAAATGGTGACCCTGAACACTAGTCCATTCACCTTTGCCTATATTTTTGCCATTATTTTTGTTTATATTTTCATTTTTTTTATTTCAATATTATTTCTATTTGTGTTAGGAACCCATTTAGTATCTTTGAATTGTGAATATAATTGTAGTTAATTTCTTTTTCGATATGTCTCCTACTGTTACTACTCCTACTACCACTACTACTACTACTTCTACTACTACTATTGTTACTGCTCCTACTACTATTACTACTCCTACCTCTAATATATTATCTGATTCTGTTCCTACTTCTTCGAATATATTCCCTCTCTTCTCTTCATCTCCAAATTTATCTTATCCTCCGCCTTTGTATGATCCACACCAACACTATCTGTTACAACAATCGCTAAATCAACAATTGTTGATGTCACAACAACAACTACATCAACAGGGTACTCCACCGCCTCCTCCTCTTTCTGCAACTTTACCGGCGACTACCTGGCCTATATCGCGTGTTCCTCGCCTGACCCCACCGCAATTTAGGAAAGATGATGTTGAGTTTACAATTCAGCAATTTGATATTTTCCTTGCTTCGATTCCTACAGAATTCGAGAAAGCTAATGCTTTTCTGCTCTCCATTCCCTATGAAGTGCAGAAATCAATCCCTAATCTTTTACCTTCAATCAGCTCCTCTCTCACCCCTTATTCTACTCTTTGTGATTTATTACGTCGCCATCTTTCTCCTTCTGATGCTACCCGCTTTCACGAATTGTTAAAACGAGGTAGTTGGGTGATCGTCTTCCCTTCACACAGCTTCTCACACCGTATGCTCTCTATTTCTGGTCCCCTTGCTGGATAGTAAACCAATCTCTTCTTCGGCACTCTTTTTCTAGACCGTTCTGCCTGCTTTTTGTTAGTACTTCCTGCTCTCTCAATGGTGACGCCTTGGTCTCTTCAAGATTTGCCGAACGCGCGGATATGATTATCCGTGCGAATCCAATCTTTTTCTTCTCCTATAACTTATCCATCTTTTACCGCCTATGGGTTTACTCTCCGCGAATTATGCCTTCCTTCTTCTTCTTCTTCTATTACTTTTTCTTTTCTCAATTTGCTACTAACTCTTCTTCTCTTCCTTCTATATCTTCGTCTTCCGCTGCTCTATCTTCCTCTGCTCCTTCTTCTCTTTGTACTCCTCCTCCATCTTTCCAGAATTCATCTTTAGACCCTCTTACTTACTAATATTCTTACCTTGTTGAACAATATGAATGTTCAAATTATTTCTTTGCAACAACAAATGTCTTCTATCTCTCGTTGTCAGTGTCAGCAATCATGCATCTTCTCCCACTGAACCGCCCTTCACCTTCCCGTTTTTCTTTGCCCCATACCTCCTCAGGGTTCTCCTTTATGCTACTATCATTATCATTTTGGTGTTAGAGCACGTAACTGCATTCCTCCCTGTTATTTTAAATCTACAAATTCTCTTCAGGGAAACTCCACTCGGGGGGGACCGTAGATCATTGCGCTCCTCCCTTGGACATTTCCTCCAATGCCAATTCTGATTCACTCCATATTCCTACTGTTTCTTATTCGTCTTCGGTTCTTGCTACTACAACGGTTTCTCCTGTTCCTATTTCTGTTGATTCTTCTGTTTCTATTCCTGAAGTTAATGCTGTTCTTCCAGGTTCGCTTTTACGTATCATTTCCTGTTAGAATCCGGATATCAGGTTTTTCCATTTTGAATCAATCGGATAAAGTTTCTCTATTTTGCAATGTTCAATGGTTTTGTTCTTCTCTTTCCGCCTGTTGTATTCGCATTTACGGGCTTGCTAGATGGTCTAGCATTGCTGTCTATGGGTGAACAACTCCTTACTTTATCTATTGGACTGCGTCGTTCTTTCCGTTGGAACTTTTCTCTTGCCGATGTTACACAAAACATCATTGGTGCTGATTTTTTAAAGTCATTTTCAATATTCTAATTGACATGGCCAATGTCGCTACTTGTGACACTAAACTTCTCTTCTGTAATGCCTGTTCCTTTTGGATTCTTTCTATTTTGGTATCAATCTACTGATTCCTCCTCTTATTCTCTTTTCACGCTCTTTGCATTCTGATTTTCTGACTTAATCCAGCCTATTTCTAATCTTTCTCCTGCGTCTCACCATGTAATGCATTAACATTGAGACAAAGGGTAGTTCTCCTGTTTGCAAGGCTCGCAGACTTTTCCAGAAATGTAAACGTTGCGAGTGTTGAATTTGACATGCTTCTGGAAAAGGTATTGTTTCCCCTTCTACTTCTCCTTACGCTTCTCTCCGCTTCAACATTGTTAATAAAAAGGCCAGATTCTTTTCGTTTTGTTGGGGACTACATTTTTCTGAGTTCTGCTAAATTCTAAAACTGTTGCTGATACTTATTCTATTCCTCACCTTCATGATTTTACTTCTTCTCTAAATGGATGCACCATTTTTTTTCTCTTGACTTAAAATCTGCCTTCCTTCAAATTCCTGTTAATCCTGATGATCGTCCTAAAACTTGTATTGCAACTCCTTTTGGCAATTTTATGTATAATTTTATGCCATTTGGTCTTCGTAATGCCCAGTGCTACTTTTCAACATTTGATAGATCATGTTTTACGTGGTTTACCCTTTGTATATGCTTACAATTGATGATTCATTAGTTGCTTCTCTGTTTCTCGACGGAGGCAGCATCTTTCTCATCTCGTACTGGTTTTCTCTCGTTTATCCTCAGCTGGTCTTCGTTTAAATTTTTCGAGAAATGCATTTTGGGTGCTGCTTCTTTCATGTTCTTGGCCATATTGAAAATTTTCTTCTTCTGGTCTCTCTCCACTACTTGATCGTGTTTCTGCTATTTCGTCGATTATCCTCTTCCTACACTCAGAAAGATCTTCGTGGCTTACCTAGTCTTCCTTAATTTTTTATCGTCGTTTCCCTCCAAGGTGCTGCCATAATTAGCTCCAGTTACTGCTTTGCTTGTTCAAGGTCGTCGGGGCAGCTCGACAATGGTTAATTGGACTGATGCTGCTTTGTGAGGCTTTTTAGAGGCAGAGTAAAACTTTAATTGGTCAACAACACTCCTTCTTGTTTTTTTTCTGAAAACTGGTGGCTGAAACTCGCTAATTGTGTAGACGTCAGTGATTTGCTGTAGGAAGCTTCACTAGAGCAAACCTGCAAAATGTGCTTGGCTTCCATCTCGGCTTTTTTTATTCTCAGAAAACTTCCTGCCTGCCTGTCACTCGCTAGGTAACTTTTGGTCTGTGGAGCTATTTGCTGTATATTCTTCAATTAATACTTTAGATATTTTCTTGAAGGTCGTCAGTTTTTATGTTCTCACGAACGGATCATGAAACCACGATCACTTCTGCTCTTACTTTCTTGTTTCTTTACACTTATTCTCCTCCGTGATTTCGTCATCTGATTTTAATTGCCCAATTTTACTACTGATCTTCGTCACATTCCTGGTCGTGATAACTCTAGTGCTGATGCTTTATCTCGTATCCAGGTAAATGCGATTATGCCTTTGCCTACATTAGACTACTCTGCTATGTCGGCTGCTCAAATGGGAGAGGATCTTATTCTTCCTGCTGAACACTTCTATCAAACTTCAAACTCTTTCCTTTCCTGATTCTACTGTTCCTTTAATTTGTGACATTTCTACTGGCAGAGCCCGTCCTTTTGTTCCTTCTGCTTTTCGAAAACAGGTTTTTCTTCTACTTTTCTCTTTCTCATTCTGGTATTCGTGGTTCTCAAAAACTTTTATCCTCTCGTTTTTTTTGGCCTAACATGCATACTGACATCTCGTTTTGGGCTCGTTCATATTATTGCTTGTCAAAAAAACCAAAGTTCATAGACATACTAAACCTCCGCCGTACTTTAGGTTCATTTCATTTACCCTTTGTCGTTTTGATCGTCTTTCAATCTGATCTTTGCGGCCCTCTCCGCCTTCGCGTGGTGTACTTTATTTATTGACTATGGTTTTGACAGAGTATACTCGTTTGGCCCTGGAAGTTTTCCTCTTTCCTTCTCCTAACTAGCGGAAAATATTGAACAGCATTTTTTTTATAATTGGGTGGCTCGTTTGGTGTTGTCTTTCCCTACTTGTCCACAGATAATGGCCCAACAATTTCGTTCCCATCTTTGGCGTGATTTCTTATCTCTCCTTGGTATTGAAAATATCCATTCCAGTACTTATCATCCTCAAGGAAATTCTTATGTTGAGCGCCTTCATCGCCAATTAAAGGCTTTGCGCTGCGCCCCTAATCCGCAACATTGGGTGGAGAATCTTCCTCTGGTTTTGCTTGGTCTTCGGTTAAGGAAGATTTGAAATCTTCTGCAGCTGAACTAGTCTATGGTTCACCCTTGCGTCTTCCTGGTGAATTTTTTTCTTCTTCTTCTATTGACCTTCCTTTTCCGGATTATCCTTCTTTTCTCTCTAAGCTTTGTTCCATTGTTTCTTCTTTTCTTCCTTCTCCTGCTCGTTCCCAATCTACTGCTGTTTACTTACCCAAGAATTTAGATTCTGCTACTCATATATTTCTTCGTCATGACTCTCATCGTTTTCCTTTACAACCTTCTTATACTGGTCCTTATCTTGTTCTTCGTCGCCTACCTCATTTTTTCACAATTCAAAATGGGAATCGTGTTGAAAATGTTTCGGTTGAACGTATTAAACCTGCCTTCCTTGACTCTTCTGATTCTGATCTTTCTGATAATCGGTTGCTAGATAATTCTTTTGTCCTTGATGATTCTTCTTATGGCTTGGATGATGATTCTGATATTGGCTCTTCCTCCTTGTTTTCATCTTTTCCTTCAAGAATTGTTCCTGTGTCTTCCTCTCACTTACACGAGGCTGTTGTGGTCCCTACTACAGTTCCACTTTCTGTTACTTCTACTAGTCCTTCTATTACCGCCACTACTTCTTCTGTTTCCCGTCACAAGCCTTCCTTGTCTTTTCCTCCTTCGATTTTACCTCCTGTCCTTGATTTTGCTTTACCTCCTGATATTTTACCTTTTCCTCCTGACGTTCCCTCTTGTGAAGTTTCCTCTTCTGTATCTGTTTCTTCTCCTTCTCCTTCTCTAATATCTCATGCTTCGCCTGCTATAGTTCCTTCTATACCCGCGGATTTGGGCGTCCGACTATGTAAAGCCCGAGTTACGTCTTACCCAGTTCTTCATCTTGAGAGGGTAGGTACTCTATATGTGCACCGCTATTTTTAAATTTTTTAAATATTTTTATATTTTAGTTATAAATCTATTTATGATTAAATTTTTTTTCAGAGAACATTATATTCCAAACATTAGCTTTTATTCACAAAATAAAAAAAAATACCTTTAATTTAACTTAAATGTTTATTTCTAAAATAAAGGAACTTTATAAAATTTACTTTGTATTTTCAAGGATACTCTATGGGTAATTATTCATATTATTATTATTTTTATATTATTATTTTTATTATTTACTATTATTATATTTTATTATCATTTTTATAGATTATATTCATTTTTTCCTATTAATATTATTATTATTATTATTATTATTATTATTATTATTATTATTATTATTATTATTATTATTATTATTATTATTATTATTATTATTATTATTATTATTATATTAATTGTTTTAGTATATGGGTCATTTCCGTAGGTTCCGTTGTTCTTCATTTCTAGAGCTTGTTATTAAATATGAATGCTGGACTATATTATGATTAACCTTAACACCAAGAAGAAAAAAGGTCTACTCATAGAAATCTACAAGAATTATAGAATTATTTTGGATTAGATTTTTATTGTAATTCAAAATAAACTCATACTCACCAATTGTTTATGGTGAAAGCTACAATTTGTATTGCTCTATCTACAAGTTATTGTCATATTATAAATAACAACCACTCATATAGCGTTCATTTCCATCCTTTAAGATATTGCTTTATAATATATAAGAAACGAGTTACATATAAATAATATATAGTAGTATATATATAAATATTATATATAATATAATATATATATATATTTATATATATATATATATATATATATAATATATATATATATATTATATTATAATATATATATATATGATAATATAATATATGAGACTATTTTGCTGAAACAACTGAAGTTTAATTTTTTAAAAAATCCAAACTGCTAAAACATGTTCACCAGATAGTCTGCTTTTTAGAAGAGTGAATAATGGCCTGCCAATCTGAAGAGTTTCTACTGGTGCTGATGATGGTAGTGGGAGTGTTGTAATTTTAAAAAAAAAAAACTGCCAAACACCAGGAAACTGACAAAGATTCCAATGAAAAAGATTTTGATTCCAGACAAAATATTTACGAACCCCTCCATTCTGTGAATCTTTGCTTGTAGTCGTGATAGTCTTCCAGTTGATATTTCATAATTAAAAAAATCATGCGGCCAACTACTTTCAGGACTGCATCATCAGTCATGCTATTTGGGTTATTTTCTTGAAGGGCCTTTTATAAGAAATCACTAGCATTTCTTGGACTCTTTTACTTTAACTTGAATCTTAGATTTGACACAGAAGCCAATATTGCTATTTTAGTTTCACGGCATATATCTTAAATTGATAAACTTCTGATGAAGCCATTTGAAAACCCTTTGATCCTTGGCATTCAGAGTGGCTGAAACTTATACTGAAGGGCTCTTTATTAAGGCGCTTAAATATTTTTATCAACTGCCAGAAGAGTTGGCAACAAAGCTCCATAGAAACAATTGAGCCTCGTATTCTATCTATATTATAATATGATAGTATATATATATATTATTATATTATAATATAGTATATTATGTATTCGTATATATATATATATATATATATATATATATATATATTATATATATATAATATAGCTTTGGATAATTTTTTTTTGAAAAATGTATAGATTATCGATTTTTTTTTGATACATCTATAGAAAAATTCATAAAGCGATACTATACCCGAAACAGTTTTAGGAATTGTCTAAACTCTAAACGATACTGAATAAAATGTATCGATCAATACTATCGGCCGATACATGTATCTAGATTCTTCCATCTCTGTAATATATATTATATATATATATATAATATATATATATATATATATATCATATATATATATATATATATATATATATATATATATATATATATATATATATATATAGTATATATATATATATATATAAAACTAACTTTTAACGTGCTTTATCCA